>PVJC01010966.1:30000-42565 GCA_004026665.1 Murina feae | reverse complement strand
GGGGGGGGGGGGGATCTGGCCTGGGGCTTCCTCGGGGCATCCAGGAGCGCCTGTCCCAGGTCCACTGCCTGGCTCCGCCCCCCGGGGGCCTCCCCGGGGCATGCAGGAGTGCGGGGGCCTCTGCGGGGTGTGCAGGAGCAGCCGTCCTGGGTCTGCTGCCTGGCTTTGCCCCCTGGGGGCCTCCTTGGGCATCCAGGAGTGCCCGTCCTGTGTCAGCTGCCTGGCTCCACCCCAGGGGCCTTCTTGGGGCATCCAGGAACACCTGTCCTGGGTCCGCAGCCTGGCTCTGCCCAAGGGCCTCTGTGGGATGTCCAGGAATGCCTGTCCTGGGTCTGCTGCCTGACTCTGCCCCGGGGGCCTCCACAGGGCATGCGGGAATGTCTGCAGCACAGTCCAGAGAATCCGAAGCCAGTCCGCTGCCCGGCTCCACCCCGAGTGTGTTTGCTCAGCAGCAGGGCCCCACCTAGGGATCCTACACCAGCGTCCGCCCCTGGCTTGCCACCCAGCTCTGCACCAGGTGTGTCCTCTCAGCCGTGGGGGCCCACCAGGCGTGTGCAATTGTGGGCCCTCCGGTGGGAAACATCCAGGCCTGCACTCACCAGCCCTCCCACCCCCCAGTGCACGAACCCTGAAGGGGCTGTGGACAGCCTGAAAATGGCCCTCATCCCCTCACCCAGGCTGGCCAGGAATGCCAGCAGGTGGACACCCCCCCCCCCGAGGTGTCCCAGACTGCAAGAGGGCACAGGCCGGGCTGAGGGACCCCCACCCCTCGAGTACACAAATTTTTCTGCACCGGGCCCCTAGTACTGTATAAACAATATACCTAATAATGAGTAGAATTTGATTTCCAAGCATCTCAATATCTTTTATGTATACTATTAATTTCCACAAAACTTATCTCTTTCTAGTAGTAATATTCACTCATAGACACATGAATTGAAATTTTAAATGTCCTCTTCAATTCACCACAAGATGCAACTGCAATGGCATTATATTTTATATTTAGTAATTATTAATCAATTTTATTGTTTCAATCCTGTTTAAATAATAATTAAAATAAGAATCATTTTTAGAAATTATTAACAATTAGAGTTTTATATCCGAAGATATTATAAAATTGAAAAAAAAATTCAGGAGGAGGAACCAAGATGGCAGCATAGGTAAACACCTGAACTTGCTGCCTCACACAACCACATCAAAATTACAAAAAGACAAAATAAATATCATCCAGAACCACAGGAAGACTGGCTGAGTGGAAGTCAGACAACTAGAGGGAAAGAGAAAAGTACATCTAGACTGGTAAGAGGTGCAGAGGTACAGAAGAGTAGAGGTACGGAGGTGCATGAAACGGGCTGGCAACTGGGTATGCTATAATCTTTTTCAATCAGTAGGGAGATACAAACTCCCGACTGCTCTGAACTCCACTTCCAGGTGAGACTCTGGGGACCCAGACTCACACAGGGAGAAACAGGACTGTCTGGTATCAGGCCAGAACATGAGGGTGGCTTTTTCTCAGAGGTGCTTGCAGCGTTCATTGTTCATGCACAGGGCCACGGGACACAGAGACCCAGGGCCCTATCCAGGCCAGAGCCAATGGGCAACCATTGCTGTTTGCACCGCCCCATGATTCCCTGAGACAATGCCCTACCCGATTTACAACTCCACCCAAGCTGTGTGTAAAAGCTTTTGCATATGAATGGCCTGGCTCTTTGCAATCTAAAACTTAAGAAACTGCAGCTGGGTCAGAGAGCCTCAGAGCTTCCAAAAGAAGGCCTAAGGCTCATCAGCAGCCTGCATTGCTTCACAGCTGTGCATCATCTGCAAACTTCCAAACCCCAAACAAAGAGGAGGAATCTGCAGATCTCTTTGTAGCTCCTATGGGGTGGCCTCAGGAAGTGGCTGACTTTGCATCTCCCTGGAGATCCAAGAGCCAGTATACTCAGTGGTCAGAGTGAGATCACACCAGATTACAACTCTTCAGATCCATAAGAGACACTCTCAGGGGACAGATTCAGTGAGCACCAAAGCCCCACTGAAGCAAGTCCTGCCCCATAAAGGTGTTTTCAGCAAAGCAGTTCTCCCATTGTAGACACAACTGGTCCTCACAGCCAATTGGTCTGGCGGTCAATTCCTCCCAGTGATACCAACAGCAATCAAGGCTTAACTACAACAAGACTGTCCACACAGCTCACAAAGGGTTGCACCAAGAGCATCCACCTGAGGTGACTGGGGAGGCTGAACCGCTGGGCCCTATAGGACACCTAGCACACAAAGCCACTCTTTCAACACAGGGAAGCAGCCAAAATGTGGAGACAAAGAAACATGTCACAAATGAAAGAAATGGAGGAAAGCAAACTACTGGACGTGGAGTTCAAAACCACAGTTATAAGGTTACTCAAGAATCTTCTAGAAACCTCTGAGAAATTTAGTGAGACCCACAAGGATATGAAAAAGGACCAATTAGAAATTAAGCATACACTGACTGAAATAAAAAATAATATACAGAGATCCAACAGCAGACTAGAGAACCGCAAGAAGTCAAAGATTTGAAGAAGCAAAAAACACCCAACTGGAAAAGCAAAAAGAAAAAAGAATCCAAAAATATGAAGATAGTGTAAGGAGCCTCTGGGACAACTTCAAGGATGCCAACATCCAAATTATGGGGGTGCCAGAAGAAGAGAGAAAGCAAGATACTGAAAGCCTATTTGAAGAAATAATGACAGAAAACCTCCCCTACCTGGTGAAAGAAATAGACTTACAAAGCCAGGAAGTGTAAAGAATCCCAAACAAAAGGTATCCAAAGAGCACCACATCAAGACACATCATAATTAAAATGCCAAGGGCAAAAGACAAAGAGAGAATCTTAACACTTTGGAATCAGGCATTTTCCCGCCAAATCGCGTGCTTCACTGTGTGGTAGCATTTGAAACACTTTCCTTTGTGCAGGGGTACATTACAAAACTTGCACATGTACCACGTTTCACTGTGTAGTTTATGAGCGGAACGGCACACACACAACAACGACATAAAACATTTTTATTTTTGCCGGTTCCAACTAGAGGTTCTAATGTATGTTTCCTCATGTCCATTGACAGTCTCCCTGGTGGATCCGATTTTTCTCATTTCCCGCCAAAAAAAAAAATGTGTTAAAATCAGCAAGAGAAAAACAGTTAGTTACCTACAAGGGAGTACCCATACAATTTCTCAACAGAAACTATGCAGGCCAGAAGGGCGTGGCAAGAAATATTCAAAGCAAGAACCTACAACCAAGATTACTTTACCCAGCAAAGCTATCATTTAGAATTGAAGGTCAGATAAAGAGCTTCACAGATAAGAACAAGCTAAAGGAGTTCATCACCACCAAACCAGGATTATATGAAATGCTGAAAGGTATCCTTTAAGAAGAGGAAGAAAAAGGTAAAGATAAAAATTATGAACAACAAAGTGACAACGAATACATATTGTATCAACAAGTGAATCTACAAATCAAGTGAATAAAAAATATGATGAACAGAATAAAGTAGTGAATATAATAAAATCAGGGGCACAGAAAGGGAGTGGACTGACAATTCTTGGGGGGAAAGGGGTTGTGGGATGTGCAGCAAGAGACTGGACAAAAATCGAACATCTATAGATGAGGACAATGCGGAGGGGGTAAGGACAAGGGATGGGTGGAAACTGGGTGGAGGGGAGCTATGGGGAGAAAAAAGAGGAACAACTGTAATAGGCTAAACAATAAAGACTCATTTAAAAAAATGGCAATGTGTGTGTATATAGGGATTATGTATGTGTACGTACACACACACACACTCTCTCTCACACACACACAGGTAGGATGATCATTAAAGCATTTTCACATATAGCCCGGCCAATGTGGCTCAGCGGTTGAATGTCATCCCATGCACCAAGTCTTCCCTGGTTGGATTCCTGGTCCAGGCATATTCCCGGGTTGGGGGCTCAAACCCCAGTAGGAAGCAGCTAATCAAGGTTTCCCTCTCATGGATGCTTCTCTTTCTCTTTCTCTCTCTCTCTCTCCCTCTCTCTCTCTCTCTCTCCCCTCCCTCCCTCTCCCTCTCCCCCTCCTTTGATCTCTCTCTGAAACTCAATGAAAACTTATTTTTAAATTGTTTTTAATATTTTCACATATAAAAACCACAAAATACAATGTGTGAAGTGGGAGAAAGATATGAATTCAAGAAGAAAAGTAAATAAACATTTTCAGACAGTTAAAAAAGAGCTTAGTTGTGTATTTTGAAATGGATGTTAGTGTGTATCAGGTCATCTTGTTAAATGAGTAAAATGCACAAGGTCAAGGTGACTGACTCCCAGTTAGAGAATAACATCTAGACATCAAATGCTCTGCTATGCCATTTATATACTTAATCTCATTTGATTTACTCCTTGAAATTTTTGAAAGGAAAGCTATTCTCCTTATTTTTACTTGAGTAAACTGAGTTTCAGAGGTTGAATAACTTGGCCAAGGTTGCTTCAGTTAATAAAATAGCTGTTAAGATTAAAATTCATATCCTGGACTTTAACAATTTGATGCCACAATTTTATTCACTGTAACATGTTATTTTATTTCCCTCACAATAGTATACATTTTCTCATATCAGCTTTGTAGGTAATGTAACTAAGATTCGGGTAGTAAAGAGATTTGTTCCAGGAAAGAAAGCTATGAACTCAGGTGCTATCACCCCAGCTCTCTCTTTCTGGATCCTACACATGCATAGCCTGAGACACAAATGTAAAGGAACGCACACAAAGTCACACTGCTGGAGAGAGAAAAGGCTGAATTAGTTTAAAACTAGGTCAAGTGCTTATTAATCAAATGAACTTTTCAACATATTATATTGTGCCACTGCCAAACACTTAGGATTTCACAAATGTTACAGACTTTCTGAGGGATGATAAAGATTTGTTCTGAGCATCAGCCATAGTAATGACGTTAAGTAATCTGAGGTGACAGGCACAGCTTAACTAGGATATGCATGCCTATGGCCACAGGAGACTACTGCTCACTCCCTGCTCCAGATAGGGTGGAAGACCTACCTGCACACAGGTCAGCTTTGATCTCTGCAAAGTGCAACCTTACAATGGATATTTAGTGTTATTTAATACCATTTCTCTATGTTCCAGTACATAAGAACAAGTAGTTAATTTTTAAATCAGGATAAAAATTTTTAATGATACCAAAAAATTTATAGCTCTAGAAAAAATAACATAGTAGAAATAGGCAGGTCTTTTTTAATGCTCACAACCAAGTTGAGAAATCAAGTAGGAATATTATGATTTTCTCACCAAAATAGCACACCACTTGGATGTGCTTGCATGATGCTCACATGTGCCTTACAATAATGAACAATTAAATACTGAAAAAAACATTAAGTTCCAGCTACAATAGCAGATACAGTTTACAGCTGAGGGCTCTTGGATTCAACCGATGTTAGGTACGATACTCGCTAATAGGGTATTTACTTCCTACTACACACTGTTTCAACTTGGATAGTAAAACTTTGGTTGAGTAACAGAAGTCAGGTCTCTCTCTACTCCACAGCATCATAAATTTTAATGATAAACATTTTTATATTTTCCTCCCCTCATTAAAAAGTAAAAAGTTGTGAAGAAAACAGAAGATAATTATGGTATCAAAAAATCCGATAATTTTAGATTTAACAGTATGCTTATGTTGCAGTCTGCTACTAAACAATTTGCATTGAAAATGGAGTAGGTATTTATCTCTATCACTACAACTATAAATAGGAAAGTATAAATCAGACCATGGTGACAGTTCAAGTGGAAAATTTAGGAGCAGAAAGATTTTCAGTAGTATATGACAAATTCAATTATTTATTTAGACTTAAATCTGGTAAAAGTACAATCAAATTTTAAAAAGCAAGCAAAGCTAACTGCTAAACAGCACAAGAAAATGAGAGACAAGATTATTTTCATTTAAAGATTCTGCTCTAGGAGCTTAAATGAAAAGAGAAACACCTTCATCACGGAAGGTGACTGTCCTATGAGAGTTTTTCATCACAAAAATGCACCTCTGACAACCTGACTTTCACGTGAGGAAAATGGGGTCATTTTTTAAAGTAAACTGTTGTTGGAAGGTAACTTTTAATTTGCTCACATAATGTAAATTGCTATGGTGAATGCGCGCTGGGTCAAGCAAACACGGTAGCTGGAGTCAGATGTGACCCCGAAGCCCAGGTGTTCAGGAAAAGTGCTGTTAACAGTGAGGATTGATGATCTAATCAAACTGTCACAGCCAGATCCTCGGCAGGGTGGCTGCAGGATGATATTCAGAAAGCAAGCACATGCTTAGTGTTACTTCAAATTGATGCTGACATTTTCAATTGTGAAAAGAAATTTTTTCCTAAGTAATATAGGAAACAACTCAGCTAACCTTCCGGAGGATATCAGATAATCATGGTAAGTTGGTGTACAAACTTCTCAGAAATGTGAGCACACATGAAATACAAATAATCAGAAATTTTAGAGATTTACTATAGTAATCAACATTTTAATTACTCTCTTTTCTTAGATGTACAGTACTACTGCGATGAATATTCTCTCTACGTACAAACAAAGCAGTATTTTCAGCCTGGTATTTGCATTTGGTAGCGAAAAATTCCCACAAGGGTACAAATAACCATGAGTCACGTGCTGATTAATCTGAGTCTTCTAAGTCACATGTTAATTAAAGTAATTAATATAATCTTTCCTGGCAATACTATGTATTTGTCACATGGCATGCACAAAAAAACTGATTGGACAGTCAGATTTCCAAAAAAAAAAAAAAAATGTCCAACCCAAAATACTAGGAGTTTTTGTTAAATCACTGATGGTGGCATTTCAAAACTGAGTGCCTAATTATTAAACAACAGCTCCTTCCAGAAAATCTCCGGACCACTCTACAAATAGGTGATAATTTACACATAACTCAAGTGCGTAAAGAAATATTCTGCACATAAAGGAAAGAAAAAAGACAATGAAATGTGTGTGACTTCCAGTGAAGCCTGTCCTCAGCCCTCTCCCGTATGGTTCCAGCAGTTCCAAAGGTGCACAGACTGGGCCTGCAGACGCCAGCGCTGTGGTCCTGCTTGTCTGTATTCCTGACCATGTCCTGAGCTCTCCAGGCGCAGCCTTTCCTCAGCAGCCAAAGACAATCAAGTGCGTTAAACTGCTTCATGTTTTCAAAACACGTTCTAAAGCATCCTCGTGAAAATTTTTCGCTCTGTCATTCCTGACCTTTTTGAAATGGTGCCCAGGTAAGGATTAATATTGATAAAAACCACATTATTTCTGTCGTTCACCACTGACACACGGATCCACAGTAACACAACACAGCAACTCTGGTTCTTATGTAAATATGACAAAAGTAGAGATACGGAACTTTCTTTTTCATGAGGAATCAGAACAAGGGTATACATTTTCTGGTAAGATATTTCTTAAAATTTGCATTTTTAAAATTTCTGATAAAATCTAGTAAAATGTAAAATCACATAAAGCATTTCAGAAAATCAATTTAAAAACTGTTAATATGCATGAGGGAAATGTTTTTCTACCAAAAGTACACACCATGCATTTTGCTCTCACAATGCAAAGTGAGTGTTGCATGTCTACTTCTATGTTAGGAGAAATCCATCAACACATTCTGGAAGTTTGTGTGAGCCTTCACCAGAGGGAGGGACTGGGACCAGCAGCACATTCTCAGGCCCCAGAGCTGGGTGAGGGAAGTATTGCCACTGATAGCAAAATTGCCACTAAGAACAGTCCCACAATGGTGCTGAGCAAAAGCCTCCCAAGGAGTTCACACACAGAGCAAGGGAGCACCAAGGACTTCTACTCATCTATCACCTCAAGATTGGGCAAAGCTCTTAAATATTGGGCTTGGAGGACTAAGTGCTTCTGGTATTTTCACTTGACATTCAAACAAAATTGTGTAACAATTAGAGAGTTTAGGTAAAGTTGGACGCTGCTCACACCACCACTCACCAAGAACCAGAAAAGGACTCAATTTTTGTTAATGTTGCTATGGAATCCATTCCCTCTTTGTGATTACTAAATTCTGTATGGCACAATGCCTTAAGATACCTACACGTTGGAAAAGTAAAAACTTCCACTAGCAACTGGCTCACAGCTACTCTGTTAGAATATGGACTAACAAATTTATCACAAACCTTTATTTGACAATTTATTACAAATTTAATTATTAAAGCTTCCCTGGATTATCAAGAATCCAATAAAATATGCTAACATTAAAACTAGTAGCATAAGCATATGAAATCTAAAGTTAAAATATTAAGTATTTTTCCTTTCAGTGGATAATCACTATTTGGCAGTTTCAATATTTTCTATCAAAGGATCCTATATAATAAAAGATTAATATGAAAATCAACCAAATGGCAGAACAACCGCATGACATGCATTGACCACCAGGGGTAGATGTTCAACACAGGAACTACCCCCTAGTGGTCAGTGCGCTCCCACAGGAGGAGCACCACTCATCCAGAAGCTGAAAGGAACGGGGCTAAGCCAGCAGTTGGACATCCCCCGAAGAGTCCCAGAATGTGAGAGAGCACAGGCCAGGCTGAGAACATACATCCTCCCCCACCGCAGCGCACAAATGTCATGCACCAGGCATCTAGTTGTTAATAAAAAAGAAGAGGAAATGAGTAATGGAAAAATTTTAGAACTGATCTGATGTAATGCAAATTAGAAATTTCTTTGAAATCTCATATTTTTTTGTATTTGCTACTTAGAATACAGGTATATAGTAATACTCTTCTCCATCCTTCCAATGTCCAACTATGCCCTTTTGGTGGGAGATTGAGTGGAAGTCTGGTTGAATGAAACAAAATAGGAATACCCTTAGTAGTTCTAGTTCTAGAACTTACCTAAAGGAAATCTATAATAATTAAAGCTTAATATGCTAATTAGACCAAATGTCCTTCCTTCTGGACAAAGCCGCAGCAGGTGGGGGCCACGGCAGAGGCGGCAACTCTGGTGGTGGGGGCCAAGGCCCTTGCAAGAATTTCGTGCATCAGGCCTCTAGTAAACTAATAATTAGACAAGATTTACACAAAGCAGTGTTTTTACAGTAAAAACTTAGAAACATGATGAATGTCCATTAAAATGATGATATATACATATAAACAATAGATTATAAGGCCATTAAATTATTATATAGATCTGTATTTATAAAATTACATGGAATAATGTGTTCAGAATTCTGAACACATTTTCGCAGATACATGAGAATTGAAGGATGCCTGCATTAAGTAGCCAAGCTAACTGTGCCTGCCTTTGAGGGGTGAGATTTGTGATTCTATTTATTTTTTCCATTTATATGTGCTGATTGCATTTTTAACCAGCATAATTCATTCATTCAAGACAAAATGCTTTATTTTTTTTGGAGAGATTCTGACATAAAATGAAAAGAAGAAAATGGCTATATTTTTAAGGAAGATCATGTTCTTCCAGAAATACCATGTGTTGATACACCATTCTAAAGAGCCGGTGTACTTGGAAGACTTTGGGAATGTTTATTGTTGGTACAGAGTAATCCACATACTCTCTGTCAGTCAGAAACAGTAGCATTAATTGAAGAGGTAACTGAAAGAGATTCATTCCAGGTGATTCCTGCTGCTACAGTAAATGTTCTTTTCATGTGAACCCATAAACTAGACCTTGGTTTTTATCTACTGTGCTGCTACCATTACCATCATATGCAAACTGAGTAAGAATCACACATGTACATCTGCTGTAAAGTTTTATTCAAAATATTAAAGTGCATCTTATTTATAGGTATAATATATCCAACTGACTTTCCTTTTCACTATATAATTGAATATACTTAGAAATTATTAAATTAACAATTTAAATCTCTGACAAATTATTTGAAAGAACATTCTTTTTTTATTCAGTATCACTAATAGCATTAAATTACTATTTTTGTGGCCCACATTTGTGATGCTCTAAATGAAGCATGTCAAACTCAGAGGCTAACACAGGCCAAATAAACAAAGTTTAAGTTTATGTGGGCTGCAAATAAAAACAAAAGCTTCAATTTTCGTAGAAACTTAGGCTTATTTTGATAGAGACATGCTGAATACAAAGGGATAAATGAATAATTGTTAACATAAAATAATAGAACATTTTAATAAAAATATTTTTTCTTGAACAGTAACTTACCAGACACTGAATAACTGCACAAATGAATAAGTGTAACACAAATAAAGCTATTTTTCTTGTTCTCTGAAAGAAAAATATTTCCTGTTGTGCACACCAAACAAGTCAGTACAAGACTAATAACATGGCAATCGGCTGCTAAAATACCCGCTGCTAGTATTAGTGGAGAAAAATGGTATGCCTGCGTGTAAGGTGTGTAAAGGAAGTGAATGCAACACGATTATAGTAATCAGTCAATATTGAAAGTCGTAATTAGTTATTAATAACTAGAGGCCCAATGCACAAAATTCATGCAAGGGACTCAGCCCTTGCAGTTGCAGTGGCTGCCTTGCCCCTCGCAGCCCTGGCTTGTCTGGAAGGACGTCCAGAAGGTCATTCAGCTGTCTGGTCTAATTAGCATGTTATGGTTATTACAGATTATGTATAACAGGATATTGTAAAAATTAAGTTATGAAATTTTTATTAAAACTCTTCTTACATACCATCATATTGGCGGGGCTGCAAAAATATTCATTGTGGGCCGCGAATTTGACATGCTTGCTCTAAATGTAGTTACAATATAAACAGTAAAGATGAATTTCTACAAAAGCACACTGATAAGAAGAAAGTAGAAACATAAAGATAACTTTATAAAATTAATCTCATCTATATTGAGCAAATACTATTATAAACTAAAGAAGTGATAAAGATTGGTTTTAGACTTCTCCCTATAACAAAAATAAAAATATATACTCATATAATTTGTGTTGAACTGCTCATTTCCTAAAAATGAAATAATTAGGTAGGTCACAAGATGGTAATGAAAACATGAATTATAAAAGGCAAGAAGCTTGAAATTCATTTCCATTGAACAAAACTACTAGAATGCAAGCAGGAAAGATATATAATCTCAACAATAAGAAGAGTTACGGTATGAGGAAGCAATGTGATGAAAGTTTTGCTTATCAGAAAAATTTAAGAATAAAATATTATAAGAATAAAAAGGACAGCTAAATTAAAATGGTAATGGAATGCAATCTGATCAGCAGACTCAGAAGCAAGGAAGTATACAAAATCAGCACAAGAATAACAAAATTACAACAATAGTATATAACAAGTATTACATACAGATCAAATTCAGGACTTAGTCACAAAACGTAATTATATCTTTTAACTAAACATGCTTTGTACTCAGATTATGTCACATGAATATTTTTATCTGATGAATAAAAATGTAGAGAAAGACTATGTACAGGGTGAAGCAAAAGTATTGTTTACAGTTGTGGGTATGCAAAACAATTTGTTCTTGTATTTATTAATTATGATATCATTTTCCATACAAACAATTGTTACCTACTTTTGTCCCCCTTGTATGTGTATCTGTGTGTACATAAATATATTCCTCTGACCCTGAAAAAGACAGAAATGTTTTACTGTTACATTGAAAGCCATGAGTAACCAATGAAATGAGTGATCAAGATAGACTGATATTTTGGGTCAAAATTAAAGTATAATCATAAAGGAATGGTATTGGTAGGCTTTGGCTAACAAATTAGCAAAGGAATAAAAAACAAAAATTTTTGTCGAGAATGGAAACAGAACCTCCATGTGACAAATGCATATGAAATTACTTTGAATATGTAAATTCAGATTACAAATCCATCCCATTGCTACCTGCCTTACACAGGCTACCTGCCTTATGCACGTGAAGGCAGGAACTCTCTAGTGAAGAGGTAAATACTATAAATGTGACACAGAAGTTGAACCATACATGACATGAGAATATCACTGTGTCTAATAAAATGAGAAAGAAAGGGAACTTTTTAAATGCCATTTTGGTATCAAAGTCTTTTTGTTCTCAGGTTATGCAGTTCTCAGCACAACAAATAATGCCTAATGTGAATCAATGTTACATAACTTCAGTTAGTTGCATGTGAGTTTAAATATTAAAATCTGAAGTGCCACAAATTAGGATTAAGAAATAGATTTAAATATGTATGCCTCAAAGAATGAAATCTGGATAAACCTCACAAGTAGGAATTCTCCCAAGTGATCCTTTACTACAAAATTAATTCACATTAGTGGAAGGCTTTCCTATACCCAGTGCCAGGAATGCTTTTATCCTATGGGAAACAGTTCATGCAAAATACTAAATTTACATATTTCAATATTATGTTCATTCGGTTGTTTTCCATAGAAAGCAAATCAAACCTCTGCGCTAAATTTAAAATGAATTACAATTTTGTTGAAGATTTAATTGCTAAAGTAATTTATTTGAACAGTTTAAACAGTTTACAATTTTAGTCAACATAAAAATTTGTGGGCAATCATATGGGAAAACTCATAAAACCACAGCTAAATTCCTAGTAATCAAAGTTTTATAGACTGA
>PVJC01010966.1:0-25000 GCA_004026665.1 Murina feae | reverse complement strand
AAAGTCAGTCATCTGCTGCCTGGAACCCTGGTGGGCATGTTCCTTCCTGAGACATGACTTTCTGTAACAGCATCTTCTCCATCTGTGAGGAACACATGTTGGCTTCATTACCCTTCTCCCCTAAGAATTTCCTCACTCTGAAGAAATGTTTCTCTACGACATGGGCAGTGGAGAGTCCCCTACAACATCAACTTCACATTATACAAAGAAAAAATACTTCCTAAAGTTTCCAAATCAAAGTTTTCTCAAAATTAAAATGAGTAAAACAGCCAAATGAGCTAACAGTTCACCACTGTTATTTCTGATAACTTTTTAAAGAAAATACCAATTTTCTAACAAATGACATTTTTGTTGCATTCAGATGTTTTCCATTTAATGGAGAGACATCTCTTCAACATGCAGAACAGTGTTCTCCTCCACACAGTGGGGCTCTTTCTGTAACAGCCAGAGACCAAAATCAAAGTAATAAACACCATCTTTTCTTTGTTTCACATTAAACATATGATGTGGGCCATTTAAACAGGACAATCATGGTCTTATTACATAGACCTCTAGGCACAAAATTGGGTAAAAAATAATCTTTGGTTATCATTGGTCCAACTGAGACCCCCCATCTTACTTTATTTGTCCATTCAATAATGTAATGAATGTCTGTGAACTTACCATCAGACATGAAAACTAAAACATTACATTCCAGGTGTTAATTTAGCTCAATTTTGTATTTCCAGCTAAGAATGATTACATTCTCTGATTTTTTTTTTTTTCAGTCTCTGTTTTCATCAACTCCAACAGTTGGATCTGTTGGATTAAACAGTTTTGATTTTAATCACGTCTTCTGAGACATTAGATACTTGTGACAAGCAGAGCACAGTAAATAAAGCTGTGCTGAGACTTGAAGGTTGAGTGCTATCAGCAGCTAAGTAAGTTAAGAGCCTGACTAAGTAGTCTCTGAGCATGTCTGATTCAATACAGAATTTCCACAGAAATTTAATTGTCTCATCACTCAGGCATCAACTATATTATGAACAGTAAATCACACTGTACAAGTAAAAGGCTCCAAGTACAGAGAAATTTTCATTGATCTGATGAGGAATCCACAGCTTCTATGAGATGCGGAGAAGGTGTCCCACCTCTGACATGGCCTTGGGGTCCTCCAGATTCAAACTTAAACTTTTACTGGCTTTACATAATTACGTTCTATGTTCTATGCAAGCTTTTTTTCTTCTGTTTAATCAAAAGAGGGATCTCAAGCATTCACTGAAACTTTGAAATATGTTCATTTAGTGCTAATACTATGAGTACTTATCCTACATAATAAAAGCCTAATCAGCAAATTGTCCCCTCTACTGGGAGTTACGCTGGGAGTTGGACAGCTAGACCAGTCACTATGACATGCACTGACCACCAGGGGGAAGATGCTCTGACTGGTAGGTTAGCTTGCTTCAGGTCCTGGTGGGTTGCACTGGAAAGTAAGGTGAGAGCCGTCAGGAAACTCCCAGGGTTTGATCTGAGCCCCAGGCAAAGGCAGGAGGGGACAGGAGTCAGGAAGGACCGGGTGGCACGGGAGGCTGCTACACATGATCCGAGAGTCGTGGACTGCACAGCCCTCAGCAGCCTGTGGTGTCCTCATTGCACAATTTATAATCTTCAGTGCTGCTGCTTTTTATTTGTTAAGTTTCACTAACTACTCCAGGACAGTGGGCAGCACCATTATGGCGGAACGGGCCAGGCACACTGTCCAAGGCCAAGGGGTGGTCTCGGGCTCCCAGGGTTGCAGCAGAAAGGGGGGTGGTGCTGAGTCGAAGAAACAGAATCCAAAACTTGAAAGGAAGTGGGAAGCAGTGAGGGGCGGAGGGTGACAGCTGTGCAAGGGCCTAGAAAAACTGCTGGGTGGGGGCAGCTAAGAATCCCCATGCCTTTTCCATAGGACAAGTTCATGTCCCTCCTTCCTCTTCCCCTGGCCCGTCACTCCTCCAAGACCCCTGCTCTCCTCCAAGGCCCCACCTGGGCTGGCCCCGCAGATGCTCCGACTGATAGGTTAGCTCGCTGCTAGGGTCAGGCAGATTGGAACTAGGTGAGACGGGAACTGGGTGAGATGGGGATAGACATGCCCTGGAGCCCTACCGCCATCCCTCCTGTGGTCCCTCCCTGACCTCTGGCCCCAATCAGCCCCAATCAGGACTGAGCAAGATGGCCCTGATCCCCAGCCAGGCAGAGGGATCCCACTCATGTACAAATCCGTGCACCGGGCCTCTAGAAAATAATATTAGGACAATTCTTTTGTTAAAGTGTTTCTTCCTCTTCCAAATCTGATTATCATATGAACAATATATTTTTTCAAAAGGCAAAGGCATAAATTTGAAAAGACCTGAAATTCAGCAATAAGTCAGTCACTTTCTACATGCCAAAAATATATGACATATGCATGTTACCTATATCTATATTTATAAAAGCCTAAGCACTGACCACCAGGGGGCAGATGCTCAACACAGGAGCTGCCAAGCTACAGCAACTTTGCAGAGTGCCCTCTCACACTCCGGGACCCCTCAGGGGATGTCAGACTGCTGGTTTCAGCCGGATCCTTGCAGGCCAGGCTGAGGACCACACCAGGGCCTCTAGTATAACTACAAATATGAGATGAGAAAAAGACAGTGTGAACACCACAATGGACTGTGAGAATGAATGGGGAAATTATCTAATATAATAAAACAGTAATATGCAAATTGACCGTTACCCGAGACACCTAAGCCAAGCCACGTCTCTCAGCCAACCAGAGCAGCTGTATGCAAATTAGCCCAGCCAAGATGGAGGCCGGCAGCCATGGAGCTAGAGCAAACCAGAGGCTTCTGTTGCAACTGCCTGCCTAGGCTGGCTGAGCCTCTGCTCACGGCCATGCCCACCAGCGAATCAGAGCGGCTGTATGCAAATTAACCCAGCCAAGATGGAGGCTGGTAGGGCAGCTCTGCACCAGGAGCCTCCGCAGCCGGCACAGCTGTGCCAGGTATGTCAGCTCAGTGGGGGGGGTCCAGCCTGGGCCCTCCTTGGGGCGTCCAGGAGCGCCTGTCCTGGGTCCACTGCCTGGCTCTGCCCCCCCGAGGGGCCTTCACCAGGGGTGCGGGAGAGCAGATCCTCCACGGGGCTTGCAGGAGCAGCCATCCTGGGTCCGCTGCCTGGCTCCACCCCCCGGGGGTCCTCCTTGGGGTGTCCGAGAACAGCTGTCCTGGGTCCGCTGCCTGGCTCTGCCCCCCGGGAGCCTCTGCAGGGAGTCCAGGAGTGCCTGTCCTGGTTCAGCTGCCTGGCTCCGCCCCAGGGGCCTCTGAGGGGTGTCCAGGAATGCCTGTCCTGGGTCCACAGCCTGGCTCTGCCCCAGGGCCTCCTCGGGGGCGTGAGGGAGCACCCGTCCAGGGTCCACTACCTTCATCCGCCCCCCAGGGGCTTCCACAGGGCGTGCAGGAGCCGTCTGCTGCACAGTGCAGAGAATCCGAAGCCAGTCCATTGCCCGGGTCCACCCCGGGTGTGTTTGCTCCGCAGCAGGGCCCCACCTAGGGATCCTGCACCAGCGACCGCCCCTGGCTCGCCACCCAGCTCTGCACCAGGTGTGTTCCCTCAGCGGTGGGGGCCCACCAGGCATGTGCAAACGTGAGCCCTCCAGTGGGAAACGTCCAGGCCTGCACTCACCAGCCCTCCCACCCCCCAGTGCACGAACCCTGAAGGGGCTGTGGACAGCCTGAAAATGGCCCTCAACCCATCACCCAGGCTAGCCAGGCATGCCAGCAGGTGGACATCCCCCACCCCCGAGGTGTCCCAGACTGCAAGAGGGCACAGGCTTGGCTGAGGGACCCCCACCCCCCGAGTGCACAAATTTTTGTGCACCGGCCCCTAGTCCTATATAATAAAAGGCTAATATGCAAATAGACTGAACACCAAAAAGACCCGTCACTATGAAGTGCACTGATCACTTGGGGGCAGACACTCAACACAGGAGCTGCCCCCTGCTGTTCAGCACCCATAGGGGAAGCACTGCTCAGCCAGAAACCCTGAGCTGGCTTCATGGCTGGTGAGCACAGCAGCTGTGGCAGGAGCCTCTCTTGCTGCTGTAGCAGCACTAAGGATGTCCAATTGCAGTGGGACACCCCCCTAGGGCTCCTGACTGCAAGAAGGCACTGGCCAGGCTGAGGGCTTCCTGAGTGCACGAATCTCATTCACCAGGCCTCTAGTTGTTTTATAATTAGCTACAAAGAAAAATTGTGTCTAATTTAAATAAAAACTTTCATATATGTTTTCTTACTGAACCTGCTGTACTGAATCTGCTATTTCCCATAATTCTTTGCTCTACCAGACTAGCATTAAATGGGGGCAGAGATGATATGCACACCTTAGTATCAAACCACTAATGTTTTCATCTAAAAACAAGCACTCAGTTAATTATAAATGCTATGTATATAGTATAATTTTCTGTATTTGTATAACTATCAGTTCATGTCCCCTTCACCAAACCCTGAGAAACAAGACAGGTGTCCTCTTCCGCATCACAGATGAGAGGCGAGAAGGCCACATAGACACACAGAGTACACTCGAGATTGACTCCAGTAAGAAGCAGGACATTACAGTTACGTAGAACTTCACTAATCTGCAAGACCTTTCTCAGAATGTAATCCTAAATCATATACTTAGACCAGCTAAGGAGAAATTCATTCAAAAGAGTTCCAATGCAGATTCCATATCTTAAATCTATGAATATTCACAAGTGCTGATTACCCTTTGGAAAGCTGAGACAGAGAAGAAACCATCTATTATACAGACAGGGCATACCCATTCACAACAAGAAAACAAAACAACGTGCTAAGAGGAAAGGACATCAGGCTTCTGGCTAAGAAGTGACTGTCTAGACTGAAAATCTAGGAAAGGTTTTCCACAGTGAAACAAAATCCGGGCCTTGGAAGAAAGTACACACTGACTCCAGCCAGTGTGTAAATAAAAGAAGAGAATAGACAAGACTGGTGGTGTGGCTTCCAGCAGGAACTGAGTGGAAATATTAATGGGGATGCTGAGACAGAAATCACACTATACAAGGCTATGTACAGGAAATCATTATCACAAAACAAGAAATAGCTAGATTATATTAAAACTCAATGGAAATGATAACCTCCCAGAAAAGTGGATGTCTATTTTAACATCACACGCTAGAAATAGCTCTAAGTAGAATAAGGTTGACTCATGTGAAATTACCAATATTTGACTGTTTTTAACCTAAGTCTTGTTTCATCTAACTCAACATTAGGAGGTGTTAATATCTCAGTAAATATCAATTGGTGTCATAATTCTTAAAAAAGGAGTAAAGAATTAGCTGACATGTAAGACGGTCATTTTGTCTTCAGATTAACTTAAGATCCACATATCCTCTACAGAATTCACTGCCAGTTTTCTCCTGTGGGTAGTAAGCATGAGAGTAGCACCATGTTTTGGCCCTTTGTCTTAAGCTCACAATTTATTACACAAGTGACACTACGACTGAAAAAATGGAGGAAGAAATATCTTAGAGAATAACCTATGTAAGTACTTGGTTTTTCCTATTAGAGTTCTGTAGCATAATTAAGTGTAAACATCTTGTTTCTCTTCTGTTAAAATGGTTGATCAAATTGCTTTGATCCAACTTTACAAAAATTATTTCAGAAAGGTTATAAATTTTCTGAAAATTTCTCAGGAAAATTTTTAATCTTGGACTATTATAAGCAAGTACCAAGACATCACGAATATAAAGAACCTCTCACAAAAAGTCAGTACATATAATGAAACTATAAAGTTGGTAATTAACCTTAATTGAAGGCTGCAGTGAACATATAGGCTTTTGTTCTTTTTAATTCTGGCGCTGACTGGGAATTAAAGGCAAGAGCTTAAGGCACAGTTTAGTAAGAGTCCAGATGTATAAGCCCAGTGTTCTAAAAGTAACAAGTAAAATAAAAGAAGAGAATAGGCAAAAATATTCTAGATATCTGCCAGAAGAAACACCTATACTCTGAACACTTAACATATTCCAACCAATATATTTGGGATCACTTATTCATTGTCTTTTTAAAAATTTAAAAGAACAGATAATCCTATATTGAAGATCTGATTGAATTACTAGACTAAATGATAGCAAGAAAACAATCCCTTAAAAAATCAACTTCTCGCCCTAACTGGTTTGGCTCAGTGGATAGAGCGTCGGCCTGTGGACTGAAAGGTCCCATGTTCAATTCCAGTCAAGGGCATGTACCTTGGTTGCGGGCACATCCCCAGTAGGTGTGCAGGAGGCAGCTGATCGATGTTTCTCTCTCATCGATGTTTCTAACTCTCTATCTCTCTATCTTCCTCTCTATAAAAAATCAATAAAACATATTTTTTTAAAAATCAACTCACATTCAACAACAATGTATTACTGCCTGCAAGAGCAATGGAAACATACATACTAGAAAAAGAATAGTTTCCTAACTCCACGAAACTCAATTTTATCTATAGCTACATAGGAATGAAGTAGAAAGCAATAGGATAAGATGTCATTTTAATAAGGATCATCAGTACTACTAGTAAAGCACACATCTCTGTTCTAAACACTCTCTGAACTAGCACAAGAGACAGAGTTCTAACATGTGCAGTACTGGTATAGTCTTGAGTTTCTTTGTTATGAGACAGTAGTGAGTGGCTAGAGGAATTTCTATACATACTCCACAGGAGTAAAATAAAAACAATCAACTAGAGATAGAATAAACAAGACAGGGACTCCTAGAAGTCAGACTGAGACTTGAAGTAAAAAAATAATTTGGTTGGATAACCAGGAGATGGTATACAGTTTGAGTGCATCAGGGAAGAGGCAAAACAAAGCGTATAAAAGAAAGATGTAGACTGTGAAGTCGGGAAAAGAACGTGTCTAACAAAATCAAATGGATAATTAAAATGCTTCTTCACAACTAGTTCTGCAACAGTAATCTGGGAGATGGCGCCTGGGCCTGGTTCTGAAGGAACAAAAGGGACCAGGCAGTCTGTTAGGGAGCATGGAGGGAAGTCCCCAGCAAATGTCACTGTGACACCACTATCTACCTGACCCCAGTCTCTTCATGGTATCTGGACTCTACATTGACAGGGGTAGAATCCCAGACCAGCTCTAGATTGTGCTAGCTCCTCTCATGTACAGAGAAAAGTAACCAATGCACCTTTCACAGATCTCAGCCTGTTCCCAATCTGGTGTCCCAGGCTCATCCATACCCTTCCTACATCCACTAAATCAAATGCCCCATTGGAGACCATGTCTTAAATCTGCAGTCTGGAATCAGTTCCTCACCTATTCCATACCCCCTGAGTCAGGTGCCCCAGGTCATACCAGGCATACTAGATTAAGATACCACGAGTTCACACCCTTCTGACTCCAACTGTGCTCTATGCTCTCCATGTCCAATTTAAAATGTAGCCCCTTAAAAAGGCCTTTCCTGACCACTCCTCCTAAACTATCCCTCTCTCAGACATGCTCTGGAACAGCACACCCCTGTATTTTCATCAGAGCCTGACACCTAATAAAATGCTTTTTCCTTTACATGTGTGTTATCTTTCAGTCCTTATCCTCAACCCTTCAACTAGAAATCTAAGGCTCATGAGAAGAGAGACTGCGTCATCTTCAAACAACAGTTACCATATCAATATTGTAACACAGTAGTAACTGGAGTAGATGTAGGAAAGGTTTATTGGAGGAGTAAGTGAGAGGCCCTTACTTACCCTCCCCAGAATACCCCTTAAGGAAGATTAATTTTTCCCTCTTCTAAAACTTTCTTCTGTGTCATTGTGTTGTTGTTGTTTTTTTATACATTATGGATAACTGCATAAGAACCCATATCTTCTAAAGAAGAAGAATCATATAATATTCAGGTTTACTTAAGTTCAATAATAAGACACAGAGATGAATGCTTAATAAAAAATGCTGGCTTAAAATTAAAGAATGAATCTTAGAGTAGAAAATAATCTTATACTTTTGGAACATATGTATACTACTAACACTTAAAATCCCTCTACTACTACCATGAGAATTACCTTTTTAAGTAGCAAATATGGTATTTTATCAACACACCTGTGATACACTCAGAAGAGCAGTCACTTAGGAGGGAGAGCACCTGGAGTACAAGGCACACAGTGCTCCCATCTTTGCTGGGGACACACTAGCTACATCTGCTCAGCAAGCACTCTTCAAAGAACAGATAATCATGACAAATATAAGCACCATCGGAGTAATACGAAGAAATACACTAAGTTTTCATAGAGTGGGCAAGGACGATTTTTTAAAAGCCTCATAATGGGGCTAACACTGATCAACACATTACCCCCAAAACTACATGGCTGAAGACACATGTACTCCCAGACAAATACTGACCCTGCTTTCCAAAAATTCCCATTGCAAAACTTCCCCTAAATTATGTGAGGTTGTTACAAAATATCACGCACATGAAATGGGAATTTCCCAGAGAGGAAAAGAGATGGATGCAGAAATGACAGCAGGAAATAAAACCCCTCCATGAAGCCCACCCTGCTTTCTGAAGGTGGACTTTAATACTGTCACTGAGCTTCTCAGCAATGAACACAAAGATGAAAACTCAGTTCTATCCACGATGTGCTAACACAAGACCAAAGTGACAAGTTGTTTCCTAAAGGCACTCCTTTCCTGGAATAAAGACCAGAAAGAAATCTTGAATATCATAGGATGATATGACCCTGAGCACTATCTTTACAATAAATACATAGGTTATTATTATAAGGTTACTTTTTAAATTTAAGTCACTATCATATAAATCAAGTACAAAATCAGTTTTATTGGAGGGAAAAAAAACAAAAACAGTGCAGTGAAGGAAAGCAGCTCCCTAGTGATGGGCCTAATCCAACAACAAAACTGACCTCTCGTTAACAAATGAATGGAAGGAATCAGTATTCTAACAGTAAAGTAAATCATCTGAGGAATATGTAGGACCCAGGCAGTCCAGGTAGGATGGCCATTCTCCATGGAAGCTGAGGAACCCATAGACTGATGAGCATGAAAAGAGGATTTCTATCCCCTCAGAGATGAGCCCCAAGAATTACCTGTGCTAGGTCCAAACACCTTCCCAAAGAAATCTAGCTGGAAGTTTTAACAAATAAAGGAGGAACTGAGTTCCCAGAATTCTACACCACTGGAACTTACTTTTGTTAATGTTCACTGGAAAATCTATATTATAAGTTATGAAATAGCGACTTCAGGAAGAAAACCATAGTCATAAAGCAACCACAAAACATCTAAATTATCCATTTAAATTTAGAGATACTTCCTATGTGCTGACAAGACTTTGGTAAAAAATATATAAATATCTCCTGTGTTCCTTAATAATTTGTCAGTTTAATTCAGGAAAACATAGAAGGAAATTTTCTAAAAATAATAATCTTGGATAGCTGAACTGATGTGACTTCTTCTTATCTTTCCATGTAAAGGTAATTACTGAGCAGGGCTATCAGCCTTTTCAGTCCCACTTTGCCACAATAAGACCCTGTCCAATAACCATAGCATCCTATTGGTAAACTGGATACTGTCTACGGATGGATAAAAGGGAGAACATAGAAGAAAGACAGTCTTACACTCATGCAACAGCAATAGTAAGTCATTAAATTCTAACAATTGCCCGCTCATTCAAACAAGCAACCTACATGAAAAGAACTGATACGTTTGTCCTCCACTTTGGCTCAATAGAATTGCTTGTTTAAATATTTTTTAAAGCAGAGAATATCCTAAAAATATCCTAAATTTAATCATCATGAAAGGAAAAATGAAAAGAAAAAAAAGATTGCCAAACCTCAGAGTAAGGGAAGAAGTGACAGTATAGACCAATATAAGCTGTGGATTTGGGAGAGCATGAGCCAGAAGCCAGAAAAAAGGAAGTGAGACATGAGGGATATATATATACGACATGGAATAATATGTCTCAATGCATACATCCATGAGATCTAGCTTCCTCTCAGTATTCACTTTGCAGAAATTCACATAGAATAAACACTGAGGAAAATTATTGATTCTTTTAATAAAAGGAAATAACAACTTAGCCAAAGGCAAACTATTTCTTTAAAATGGATAGTAAAGTAACAATAACAGGAATTAATGATATACTATGAATTCAATCTCTTCTTAATTCAGAGTTTTTATACATGGTATTATTCTCTCATTTAAAAGTAGCCTAAATTTCTAATCAACACAAAGTACTGCTAGCAAAGTTCCAAGAGCAACAGTGTGTATGTGTATATGTGCTTTTCCCAGGAATGATGGGTTTAGGATTTTCATGTTTTAAGAAAAAGTGTGAGGCTTACATCTAAACTGAAAAAAGGGAACAATGGTGATACTTTCATACAATTTTATATCTTCTATAATAATAAAAGGTTAATATGCTAATTAGACCAGATGTCATTCTGGAAGCTGGGTCCAGAGGGAAGCCAACCGGGTTCCAGGAGCCTGCAGGTGGCCAGAGGAGGGCAGCCCGGGTCCCAGGTGCCCAAGGGAAGCTGGTGCCGGCAGCCGGGGGAAGGAAGGCCTACTCTTGCACGTATTGTCATGCATCGGGCCTCTAGTATAAATATAAAGGATTTGAGAAAAGAGAGAAAGAAAAAGAGACCAGATCAATGCCAAAAGACTGACAGAAATTCTGTCCCACAGAAAGACTCAGTGATATTTAGTACATATGAGAGTGTGTGGGAAAGATTTTACTTCTCAGTAAGATTAAAGATACTGATAAAGAAAGATGACCAACCCCAAATCCCAAATGTCTGATAAAAGGGGAGAACCCAGGACCAATAATAGGGCTGGGCCATCTGAAGGAGGCCCTAGGGGAAATGTATGCCCTTATATGAAAACAGCAGCCCTGAGCCAGCCCAGGGGCCTGAACAGAACCCATAGCTATGTTGACAATAAAACACACAACCTTCATAGGCTCCTCCAGAAACTGTTTCACACACAAAAAAATACTAAGGTTTTGATGTGGATATTCATTAATCACTGGACACAAAACAACTGCATTTCTTTTTATTGTATAAAAACATTTAACTCTGCCCTAACTGGTTTGGCTCAGTGGCTAGAGTGTTGGCCTGCGGACTGAAGGGTCCCAGGTTTGATTCCGGTCAAGGGCATGTACCTTGGTTGCGGGCATATCCCCAGTAGTGGGTGTGCAGGAGGCAGCTGATCAACGTTTCTCTCTCATTGATGTTTATACCTCTCTATCCCTCTCCTTCCTCTCTGTAAAAAAATCAATAAAATATATTAAAAAATAAATAAAAAACATTTAACTCTGAGGCTCTCTGATGAAGGTATCACTTTAAAATCCTTTCTTGGGCCCTGGTCTGTGTGGCTCAGATTGTTGGGTATCATCCCATCCACCAAATGGTGGTTGTTTCAATTCCAGGTCAGGGCACATGCCTGGGTTACAGGCTCCATCCCCAGTAGTGGATGTTCAGGAGGCAGCAGATGGATGTTTCTCTCTACCTCTCCCTCTCCCTTCTTCTCTCTCTAAAAATCAATAAACTATTCTTTAAAAAATAAAATTAAAACCCTTTCCTGGTACGAGCGGCTTCAAGAGCATGTCAGCCTTGTTCCTGGGATGCTGCCAGTTTGGCCTTTCCTGACAGGGTCCTAACATCACAGAAGCAGAGATAAGGTCAGAGGTTCTAAGCGATCATCTCCCCTCCTCCTATTCACAGGGTCACTCACAGCCAGCTGATACCTGAGTGCTGAACCCTCAATGCCAGCACTCTCCACTGTGATACGGCCTGGCCTTCACTCAGAGGTACTGACCATGGCTGTTTCAACGTGGAACTGTGCAGAAGCTCGTTGTCTAGATTACTGCTAACGACTTTAAAGTTATATAGATACCATGCTTACTATACGAAAAGAGAATTACTTTTTTAAAATAGAGTAAAGCTGCAAAATTAATTGGAGTTTATTTTAAAATGTGAATTTGGCTATATTTAGTTATTTACATTTAAGTGCCTAAGATTTCTGAAATATGGCAATGCACAACGTTGAAATAAGTTCATGCAAATTACGAAACATAAAAGTATGTTCTTACACAAGTCATCACTTCAGGAGTTCATGGTGTCAAAAAAAATATTTGAAGTTATTTAGTTTTCGGATGCTAATCACAGTCATGCTAAGAAAATTTATTGGTTCATCAAACAATAGTGTAAGTATATGAACTGATTTGTAATAAATTATCATTTTTGCATAAATCAGTCAAAGTACAAGGTCTAAATACTGGCAAAGAAAATGCATTATTAATTTAATGGTCACAGCCTATTTAGCTAACTTCTATTACTATTTGCTATAATATGCAATGCATAAAAGGCGAGAATTGAATTCAAAACATAAAAAATAAACTGATTAAACTTTCTTGAAGAAATTAAAATATAGCAAGCTTGCAAAATTATAGCCAAGACACTGATGTTTTAAATAGGTTAAAAAATGTTAAATTTAATTTTAAAAACAGTTATGCCCAAAGTGAGGGTTCAGCATGCTGGTAGTTTCTTTGTTTCCTACAATCACTAAAAGGCAATGATTCCCTCAAGAAGGAATGGAGGAAAGTGGACTAGAAGGAGAGATCCTTTTGGCATTTACTGTACTAGGTACTGCTAATTAACCCTTAGTCTTCTCCAGCTTTGGATGTCCACTAGAAACTTATACTGCTACTGAGTTTTGGACTCAGTTTGGACTTAGCATTTCTATGCATAAGAGAAAATGTCCTCCTCTAAACAGATACTATAAACAGAAAGTAACCTGAAGCTCAGAGCTTTTAAGAGGAAAAGGAATACAGTCTAAGATGCTTACTTTAGAGAAACTTGGACTACTCAGAAGGTAGTAACCCAGAAGACGGGTTGGACTACTCCCCATCTGATATTCATTTCTCGATTTTAAGAGAAAAATCATACCGGCGATGCTAAAAACGCATATCGTATCTCTAAGGGGAGAAAAATATGAAATCTTTCTCTTCCCTCTTTTTAGACTCCCTTTATGTATTGGGGACTGAAATAGGTGAAAGCAAGAAAGTGTTCCTGGAGTGTACAGGAAAAGATAAAGGGAAAAACCAAACTTTTACCATAATATATATGGTATCTACTATTTTTGAAGTGCCTGGAGAATAAATATATGTATAAGATAAAAATTACATACTCGAGTTCAAAATGTATACTAGTTATATAGTAGGGAAGTATTTTCTTTTTACTAGTTATCTGATCTAGATTGTTTTCATTAAACTTATTTGTGAATAAAACATCCTAAGTACCTATATGTACAGATTCCGAATGTGAGATAATATAATTAGTAGAAGAAAGAGCACTGGAATTGGAGTAAGAAAAGTAACAATTCTAACATTTGAGATATTGAATAAAAAAATGTATATTCCTGAATCACTGTCCTTAAACCTATGAAACTAAGATAATAATACACTGCTAATAAGGTCATAGAATAAGTAATAGAGACAATTTATGTGAAAGCAATGAGAATCCAGCAATCAAAAATGTTTTGTTTCCACTTCTTAAACACTTATGAAACATAACTTGGGAATCATGAAACATAAGTCACAAATTATAATTTAAATAATATTGAATTTTTGAATTTCAAGAATAATGCATCCAGGGTATGTTCAACATATAGATTTTGATTCAAATTAAATATGTTATAAATAAAAGTATAAGAAACCAAAGGCAAAAAGTAAACATATGGGAAATCACATTTTTTGACACAGCAGTCATGTCCAAACTAAAATGCTAAAGAAAATAATATGCCTTCAATAGAAACGTCAAGTTAAATTCCTTGTAAACATAAAAAAATA
The DNA here is from genome assembly GCA_004026665.1 of Murina feae. Taxonomy (NCBI): domain Eukaryota; kingdom Metazoa; phylum Chordata; class Mammalia; order Chiroptera; family Vespertilionidae; genus Murina; species Murina feae. The sequence continues at coordinate 11,147 of PVJC01010966.1, read as the reverse complement.
AATTACAGGCATCTTAAATTTTTACAAAGGCAATTAAACATTTAAAATATGGCAGAAGAGTCCCTAGGATATAGTGTGACAGAGTAAGTTGCATGATTATCGACATTTTAAAAGAGTGTTAAAAACAAACAACATTCCAGGAGTGTCTAGAATTTCTGATACCATCTTAGAGGATTTGAGGAAAACTAAAAATTGATTATCTTTGAAGGAAGGTGAGAGTACTGTCCTGGGTATGATTGGCTGCAGGTGTTAAAGATTTAAAAATTTCAGAAGTAGCCATCTCACCTAGTAGCTGACATTATTATACTGCAGCTCACCTAATACGATTAACTCTAGGTGATGAAGCTAATTATGATACAATAGCAAGAAAAAAGAAAGCCTGGCAGTTGATGACATAATAATTACAGTGTTATTTTTCATGACATGGCAACTATAATATTATTTTGGGAATGACAAAGATGTACTTCTTTAATATTAGCAATGTTTAATTCTACAGTAAGAATTCAAAAATGTTATTTTAAAACTTCAAAATAAAAATACAGGGGGGAAATAGACAAAGTATAGTCTTATATATTTATTTTCGCTCATTCAAATGTATCAGCAAAGATCAATTCCCTCTAATTTAACTCTTCTACTATTTGAAGGTTGTTTTGCAAATTCACAAACTCAAAGTTCCTCATATCCTTTCAAATCTGAATACATTTTGGGGGGAGAAGGGAATAAAACATGATATTCAACAATAGAGTAGCAGAAATGCAAACCATGTGCACAGAATTGAAAAAATTCTAGAAGTCACCTTATTAAACAAATTCTGAAATGAAAATTTATTAAGTTTTTAAAAGTTAATGAAAATTACCTTTCTTTGGGGGTGCCAACTCCATGTTTGCCTAGCAGATGAGTATTTAAGTGCTTCTTCATTACAAAAGCAACCCTAAAAAAAACAAACAGTAATTATAAAACTAAAACTTGACTCTCTGCTAGAATTATGTACAAAAAGTATTTTAAAATAGGCATGTATATATGGATGTAACATAATGCATATTACAATGACACTCTTGCTAAACAGAGAGCTGCATACAGATCAAATTTACTATAATATTTGGAAGTCAGAAATAACTGCATTTAAGTGACTGGTTTATTTTCTTATTTGAGTATACTAATGTGACCAAAACAATGATTTTAATTCTTTAGTCATTGTCTTCACTGTCAGGAAACAAGAGAAAGCAATATCTCAATGTAATAACATTCACTGCCCCCTACTTGATCCCACACTTCAATCACGAGATGATTTCAGAAAATGTCATTTTATTAAATATTTAAGGGACTATAAAAGACAGAATGAATAGTCTTCATGGAGTTGCCTTAAAAATATAATAATTTGAAGAGAGGTTTTTAACAATAATATAAATGTTTATTGTATCTGCAGCATAGGCAAATAAAAAAAAAGTGCTGAAGTACCAAAAACATATGAATCACTAAAAAAAAAGTGTTACCTGGCATGCTATCTTATTTCATAAACAAATCAGCTCACTTAATCCAATTTTGTTGACATAGATATGAAATGGACAACAATCTGCAGCCAGTCCATGGAGCAACATTCTTCTACTGAATATAGTACATCGATTTAATTACTTTCTGTGATTGTTTAAAACAATTTAGATCTCCCTCAGAAGCATCAAACTCAAATGGCTCTCTTCATGAGCAAAAAAATAAATTTTACTCTTGTAACTTTCAGTGTAAAAGGGCTTGCAAACATTTTTGTTAATTATGTATTACAGCTGTCCTTCATAAAGTTAATTACTAGTAGCTGAAAGGCAACAGAATCTATTTGCATATGTACATGAAAGGCATGACATATGCAAAAATATGATTTTAATTAGCATTCTATGATATGAGGGACTACAAATCAAATTGGCATGTTATAAGATTCTTAACATTAAACACTGAATTCATCTGGACATGTTTGCACAAACGGACTTCATGAGACTGAGAAGCAGTGTGGCCTTCTGGAAGAGATGTGTCAAAAGCCACGACCAAAATAATTCCTAAAACTGAGACTGCTTCTTTTCTTTTCATGTATGGTCGATTTGGTTATTTTCCTACAATATTACGGAACCTCAGTTTTATGGCTAAAATAATAAATCTTTATTTTTTAAATGACTATGACTTAATTATTCAAATAACCCATCTCTATACATTGAAAATAATGTTCATTATATTCCATCTAATCTAATAAAAGAGAAACATGCAAATTAGTGTCACTCCACTACACGCCAAGCTACATCCACCAGCCAATCAGAGGGACTATATGCAAATTAACCCAACCAAGATGGCAGTAGGCAGCCACAGAGATGGAGAAAGTAGGAAGCTTGGTTGCCCCAGCGATGGAGGAAGCCAAGCTTCCCACCTGCGCTGGCTGGCTGTGGCCTTTGCTCAGGAAACAAAGTTTCAATTATAGAAGATAAATAAATCCCAGATACCTGCTTCCAGCCAGCCTCGCTGGGAATTTGGGTTGCTGGGGGCGGTGGCCAGCCTGCAAGCAACCATCAGCCCATTATCCAGACTGGCCAAGTACCCCATCAGGACCCCCCACCCTGAAGAGGGTGTGGCCAGCCTGAAAATGGCCCTCAGCCCCTCACCCAGGCAAGCCAGCACCCCAGGGGGGACCCACACCCTGAAGAGACCATGGTCAGCCTGCCAACAGCCATCAGCCCCTCACCCAGGATAGCCACACCCTCATGGGGTAAGAGTTCCCACTGGGGGGCTTGGCCAGCCTGCAAACAGCCATCAGCCCCTCACCCAGACTGGTCAGGTACTCCAGTGGGGACCCCTACCCTGAAGGGGCTGTGGCCAATCTGAAATCAGCCCTCAGCTCCTCACTCAGGCTGGGCAGACACCCCAGCAGGACCCCCACCCTGATCTGGGACACCCTTCAGGGCAAACCAACTGGCCTCCACCCATGCACCAGGCCGCTATCCTATATAATAAAAGGTCAATATGCAAATTGACCCTAACAGCAGAACGACTGGAAATGACTGGTCACAGGGGGCAGATGCTCAATGCGGGAGCTGCCCCCTGGTGGTCAGTGCACTCCCACAGAGGGAGGTCTGCTGAGCCAGAAGCCTGGCTGACGGCTGCCAGTATAGCGGTGCTTGTGGGAGCCTCTCCTGCCCCCTCAGCAGCACTAAGGATATCCAACTGCAGCTTAGGCCTGCTCCTCACTGGCAAGTGGACATTTCCTGAGGGCCCCCAGGCTTCCAGAGGGATGTCTGACTGCCAGCTTAAGCCCAAACCCCCAGGGAGCGGGCCTAAGCCAGCAGTGGACATCCCCTGAGGGGTCCCAGACTGCAAGAGGGCACAGGCCGGGCTGAGGGATTTTTGTGCACCGGGCCTCTAGTCTAATATCTAAGTACCATGGACAACTATAAATAACTGATCACACCATCAATCATTAAAATGAAAAAATTATTATATATGAAGAATCAAACTGATGATATTAAAGGTTAGTAAAATTAACAATATATTCTTTATTTGTTTCTGCTTGATTGGGACAAAATAAATAACATTTTTCATTTCCTTAAGAAAGAATACAGTAATAACAACATTCCACTTAAGTCATAACTCCCCTACTGTCCTCTATTTTCCTATAATTAAAAAAGCATAAAGCTAATAGCAAAGAGCAAAGGTTAAGAACCCAAACTTGCAAAGCATAGCTTATTTACATGAGCAATTTAAGAGACTTGAGCTTAGAAAATGCAGTGCAGTTTAAAAAGAAAAAGTATTAGTCAAAATGTTTAAGTTTTAAGAATTGAAACAAAAATATGATGTCGCACAGGGGAACAAACAAAGTACACAGTGAGGGACAGCTTCCACCTAATGGAAGATGCTTACATGATCCCACTGAATAGCTAAAACACTAAGTAAGTGTTATAGATGGTAAGGGGGAAATTTTATAATTCTAAAACACACTGTAGTTACAGTCAAATGCAAAATATTTATTCACCCAAATCTACTTTAAAGCAAAAAAAAATCTTTAAATTTGGTCCACAGAAAGCATGAGTATTGTAAAATTCTCAGTATCCTCTGTTAAAAATCCTAAACCAGGTGTTATTTAGGATTAGCAATCAGAATGCTAATTAAACTCATCAACCTCTCTGGACGTAACACTGCCAACACACCATGACTGAATGTGGCATACTCCTTACTACTGTCCTCACAGATTTAATATTTTTAACATACTCACTGTTTTGGAAAATTTATAATCTAGATACCATAAAATGTAAGACAAAAATAATCCTAAATCAGAAAAGCTCTGCTCCTTCCTGCCTTCACCCACCCCCTCCTGTAACACGCACACTGAGCGCTTAAGACATGGGCTGCTTAGGGGGTGAGATGGAAATCAGACCAAGTGGGGCCTTCATGGAGCTGTCCTTCTATAGCTTAGCAGGCATCCTCAAACTAAGGCCCGTGGGCTACATGCGAGGTGTTTTTGCCACCGCTGCCTGTCCTGCTTAAAATAAGATACATGCAGTGTCACAGGAATTTGTTCATAGTTTTTTTTAACTATAGTCCGGCCCTCCAACGGTCTGAGGGACAGTGAACTGGCCCCCTGTTTAAAAAGTTTGAGGACCCCTGGCCTATAGCTTCTCAACCAGATGGAGTGGCTCTAACGCTGCCACACCCTGAGCTGACCTGCAGCCGAGTGCTCGTGAGTGCTCGTGATTGTTCATGATTGTTCATGTCCGCAGTAGCACCTGTGTGACTCTAGGAGCATTCTCAGAAGCTGCAGGGCATCAGTGACAAACAACCCAAACTCCCTGCTTCAGAAAACGGAAAGCCCAGTGAGGGAAACAGAACAAAGGGAAAACAGAGAGCCTCTTAGTGATAAGTGGAAGGAGAAAAACTAGAGAAGGAAGATCTGAACAGGAGGGGCTCAAATTTTACATGTGGGTGGCTCAGGAATGTGATTTGTGAGAGGATGAGAGGCTGGGCATGGCAAGGAGCAGGGAGCCGAGACCCATAAAAGGGCACCTAAAGACCTAGCCAGTTGGCCTGTAGAACCCATTCTCAGAGGGTCCAATACAGGGCAGGACAGAAGCAGCAGGCTCGGTGAGAATGTCAGCCTCACAAGCCATGATAGCCTGGACTTGTAAAGGCTCGCAGGCATCAGAAGAGAGGAGAGACATGTCAGACTCACATTTTAATAGATTCCTAAATCAGAGGGAAGGGAGGGGAGAAGAGAGAAAGGAGAACAGAGGGAGAGAGAAAAGAGGGGAGAATTAACTGTCTCCTATAATAATCCAGGCAAAGATGATAGTGGCTTGGACCAAGGGCCAGCAGTGAAGAGATTGGATCAAATTCCAGATATATACTTGTGATTACAGCCAACCAAATTCCCACATGGACTGGACAGGGAGACAAAGAAATCACTCAAGGTTTTGGCCTGGAAATACCAAGCTGCTCTGAAAGAGAATGTCAGTCTGGGATACATTCAATAAGGAAGCCTCTCTTGGATGTCAAACAGGAGGCCAAATCAACAGTCTTGTATTCTCTGAAGCTATCCATCTGGCAAGTGCCTGACAACCTGAAGAAACACCTTGAAATAATAAGAAACAGTATTTCTTAAATATGATTGCTTTCCAAGTATATATAATTGCCTGAAATAACAACACTTAGAACTGTTTTTGGTGTCAAAGAGCAGCACAGTAATAACATTTACATCCCGGCTAAGATTTCTATTTTTTAGCACAAAACTTTCATGTTTTATCTCCTAATTTTAAAATAAATTTTCCTGCACATCAATCCTATATAATAAAAGCCTAATATGCAAATTGTTGTGCCCTCAGGCAGTCGTTTGACCAGGAAACCGGGAGTTCAACCTCTCGCTATGATGTACGCTGACCACCAGTGGTCCAGCACAGAACATGGCGAGCAGGTGTTGGCAACATGGCACTGGCAGCGGGCAGCAGTGGAGGTGCTACCAGCCCCAATGGGCCCCCATGCAAGTGGAGGCTCAGCGGAATGGTGGAGCAGGTGGCACCAGGCCAAGGCAAGTGGGGGCTCTATTGCTCCGATCAATTGCCCTTTGCCCTGCAGATGGAGACCAGCAGTGGCGGAGAGGGGGGGGGGGTGTGTGTGTGTGTGTGTGTGTGGCTATGATTGATCGCCCCACAGATGGGATGGTGAAGCAGATGAAGGGGCAGTGCCAGGCCAAGGAGGGGTGCCAGGTGGGACGTGGGTCTGCGAGGCTGGGGCTGTGAGGCTGGGGATGTGAGCTGGGACTCCACCTGTGCACGAATTCATACACTGGGCCTCTAGTATAATATAAACCTCATCCTTCAGTTGCTTAGGTTTTATCACTGTGGAATTATTTCCACTTGAGACTCACGAAAGATTATCTGACTGACCTATTAAGGTAAATAAAATACACAATAAAATCCATTGTGGATGCAAGTAGAGAAATGTGAAGGCAATGGACATGCAAAGCCACGGCATTCAGGAAGTCCCTAAACCCTACTCTGTCCATGTCAGGGTTTAACTCGGGGACCAAAATCAGGTTTGCACAGGCTGTGTGTCTAGCATCAGAGGAAAGAGATGGAGCAGTAGCAGGATGAGTCGTGAACTTCTCCTGCCTTTCTATTTGTTTCCTCTTCTCTCTAAAAAGGTCAGATGCTCCTTAAAGATAGGCCTATAGGATATAATATCCAACTGCTACTTGAAAAAAATCTAAAGACAGGAACACATAGGTTTAAAAAAATATCTAAAAGCAGGTTAGTTAAGACTATGATGTAAGACTATAATGATATCAGCACATTCATTTCCTCTGGTGAGCACATTCATTTCCTCATAGTTCTCCCACTGGTCCCCTCCACACCACAGCCACACAGGTCCCAAGCTACCTATAAGAACACAGGGTGAACTAAACAATAATAATACCAACAGTCCTCAGTCACTGCTGAAGAAACAGGAAACAAACACACAAACCAATAAGCAGCAAGATTAGCTGGCAGAGGTGACCTGAGGATCACATAAAACAGTCACCTGAACCCCACTCGTGGCCACCTAGATAACTTGGAAAGGCTGCCACACTGGGCTGACTAGAGCAGCCCTCATCCCTGAGGAGCACTTCACAGACACATGCAGACAGCGAGTGTGGGGGAGCCAGTGCAAAGGTGATGTCCTGTCACGGCTCTGCCTTCTGTGACTCCTATAACTGAGAGCACTGAGGACATTCTGCGTGGCAGTTTTCTCAATTCAAGAGGGAAGCAACTCTTCCTAAGAGTTTTGTGAGGATGAAACAAAATAAGGCAAACACAATGTTCCATGAGGGACAGGTGAAGTCACCTTAATAAATCATAGCTAATATTAGCACTGCTATTTATAATCATGCCATAACGTGGTAACATCTAGCAAAAGAACCGTTTCAGGATTTCAACTCCAAAAGCCTATGTGCCTTAGGCCAGTTCAGGCAGCACCTTACGTGATACACAGATCAGCACCAATGAAACTGCAAGTAATGTGTGCAAGACAAACTAGAAAATCAAGATGCAATGTGACAAAGCCATCATCTCAAACACCACCACCCTCCTATGTGAAGAGCACTGACCTGCGATGTGAACAAGTACTCTGACTCATTTACATTAGATACCTATTTCTGTTTACATCGATCCCCAAGGTGAGGAGCAACAAAGAATAATAAAGGTCCCCAAGATCAAGTAATAGCAACAAGCAAAGAGTAAGAAACAATTGCCCAGCCAGTGTTGCTCGGTGGTTGAACATCGACTTACGAACCAGGAAATCACGGTTCGATTCCTGGTCAGGACACATGCCCAGGTTGCAGGCTCAATCCCCAGCGGGGGGCATGCAGAAGGCAGCAGATCAATGATTCTCTTTCATCACTTATGTTTCTATCTCTCCCTCTCCCTTCCTCTCTGAAATCAATAAAATTATATATATATATATATATATATATATATATATATATATATATATATATATATATATGTATATATATGAAACAATCACATTCATATGACCACAAACCCACAGCTGCCCTTTATAGCTTGGACTTTGATAAATCTCTAAATTAAAAATAATAATTCTACCTAACTGGGAGAAAGAATGGCCTAATCAAGTGAAACTTCTAAACTCTGAAATTTAACATATCTTTAAAAGAAATATTATTTTCAAAGCATTTAAACTCCTTCTAAATCCTAGAGTCCCACAAAAAAAGCAAATCTTCCCAGAAAACCACATCACCAAGAATTCTGCTCCCAAAGTCAAGACAGAGCCCACCATGGCCAAGTCTCCCAGATCGGCCTTTGGACCTTCCACCCCATTTCAATCCCTTCCTTCCTTTCTGGTCTCTTCAAAAGGCCTGGATGCTCCCACAGGTGCAGAATCCAGGTGCTCCACAGAAAACACCACCCAGTTGTCCCTACCTTCATCCCTGTGATGCAAGATGAATACATGAGAGCACCAATGTGGCAGGAGCAGGATTCTAGACAGAAACTGCCTGGGCTTCCATCCTAGTCCCACCAGGAACTTGCTCTGTAAACTCACATCTGTCATTCAACCAGGTGCCTTGGTTTCCTCTTACACAAAATGGGATGGCAGTAATTGTTCCTACCTAATGGGGCTGTTATGAGGGTTACAAGATTAATGTTTGTACAGAGCACAGAATGGTACCTGACACATTCTGAGCACTGTGTAAATCTCTGCCACTTTTAGCTATTAACCACCCCAGCTCAAAGGTTCAAGAAATAATCACTCCAATGTCCTTATTCCCACTGGCCAGTGCCTCCAGAACTGGGTGCAATGTTAGCAGAAAGAGTAGTTGGCTGCCATCTGTGAATCTGAGTAGGAACCCAAAATGTAGAACTTGAAAAGTGGCCCTCTCCTTTAAAATCAACAATCCTGGTCGATCAAAGTCATTGAATTTTTGTGAGCACAAGCTAAACAACTTAGTGTTTATTTATTAGCAGCAGCCTATGCATCTGCCAAAGTCTACAAGGCTGAAACAGAAAGTATAAGCAGAATATAAAATAATGAAGACGAACAATCCCCTTCCAATGTAAGTTCTAGATATACAAAAATCTATTATCAATAATGCGTTCTGGCTTTTAGAGCAAATGTCACTTGCCATTAAAAATATATAGAAAATTTTGCCATTTTGTGTAATATCTTTTTTATGATTAATAAGATATTACCATTCTGAAAATGACCGTAATGAATAGATTATTCTTATACTGTAGTTTTATATGTAATGGATAATTATACAAGATGGATGAGTTATAGATTTTCATAATGCAATAAGTGACTCCACATTACTTTCAGAGCAGTGGCTCCTGAAAGATGTTCACACCCTAATCTCTGAAACCTGCTGGGTTCAATCGTAGGGGGGAATGATGGTGGCAAACTCACTAACATTAAAGTAGAAAAATTTCCCTGTATTATCTGGGTGGATTGGTGTACTCGAAATGTTCTTAAATGTGGTAGAGGAAGACGGAAGAAAGGAGTCAGAGAAAGAGCTGACTATGAAAGCAAATCAGAGATGTTCTACTACTGGCTTTGAAGATGAAATGGACCATGCACAAGAAATGCAGGTAGTTGCTCGAAGCCAGCATTGTGTCAATGTCCTGTTCTCTAACGACCATCTCCCCACGGTTTTAGTGCTCATTAAATAATGGTGACCACCTTGATGATTATCATGAGGACTGCAAAATGGGAGTGTTCTAATTCTCTCGAATTCCTCCTACCTTTATTAACTGGCTTTCTTCTGTAAACAATTTCATCATTTTCCCATCTGTCTTAAGATATTCTCTCACCCTCACTCTCTTTCACGAGCATTTTTAATGGACTCTTGAATTTTCATTTCTTTTCCATGTTTTATAATAAATTACCATAACTATGGTTTTTAATTCTCAAACTATCCCCAAAATAGGCCAGTGGAGACCCTTTAAGGTTGACTACTATTGTCCTTTTGCCATCTCTCCTTTTAATGTCCAGGTGTTTTCCTGTTTCCCAGCACAAGGCGGTCCAAGATCTCTGTGTCTTCTCTGTGCTATAGATCTGAAATTAGTCTCGCTTCCTAAATAAAGAGTTAAGATCTAGGGTCCAACAATGACTGTTTCTGGGTATCACTGAGTCCAAGCTCTTTCAATGCACAAAACTAGGAAGTAAATAAATCAACAAAGTAATCACTATATGGTGAGCAGAAGAGGAAATATACACAGAGGAACTCGACTGCCATGTACCAAATACTGTAATTTGGTTCATGAGTGTTTAAGACAATTGATTGCATCTTTTCATTATTCTAAAATAGTTTGTGATGTATTTTCAAGTGTCATACAAATAAATATCTGTTAATAAATCACACTTTATCTATGGAAGGTCTGAATGGATTGCTCACTACGGCTTCCTTTACCTTCTAATAATCTACTATGAGTGCTAGTTCTTCTAAACCATTTCTGATTATTTCCTGCTTCTCACTATCGCCAATTCTTGTTCTTGCTCCCACCCTCTCAGAGTGATACTTTTATTCACATGCAGTTGTATTTCAAAAGCATAACTAATTTCATGGGCTTCAACACATAGCCTCGTAGAAGATGCCTCTCTATTCATGGCCTTCTGAGGGTACTTCTTGTCTGAAATGATGACACCTTAAAAAACATCTAATAGCCCTGACCGGTTTGGCTCAGTGGATCAAGCGCTGGCCTGCAGACTGAAGGGTCCCAGGTTCGATTCTGGTCAAGGGCATGTACCTTGGTTGCAGGTACATCTCCAGTAGGGGGTGTGCGGGAGGTAGCTGATCGATGTTTCTCTCTCATTGATGTTTCTAACTCTCTATCCCTCTCCCTTCCTCTCTGTAAAAAATCAATAAAATATATACATTAAAAAAAAATTTAACAGTCATGATCTTCCCTCACTAATGGTCTCCTCCAGACTTCCTTAATTCTACTGACCCAACCACTTTCCTAATTTAATGATCATATTCTTAAAGTCATAAGTCATTCATAGAATTCACTAATCTATATAAATAAAAACGTAAATGTTCATTTGTTCAAAATCTTAAATCTCTGAAAGTTCTTCATCGAAATTTTGACACAACGTTGCATTTGAATATGAGCGTTTTTATATACCTACTA
>PVJC01010965.1:0-42490 GCA_004026665.1 Murina feae | reverse complement strand
GACTGTCAGCTGATTTCTCAACAGAAACTTTGCAGGCCAGAAGGGAGTGGCAAGAAATATTCAAAGTGATGAATAGCAAGAACCTACAACCAAGATTACTTTACCCAGCAAAGCTATCATTCAGAATTGAAGGTCAGATAAAGAGCTTCACAGATAAGAAAAAGCTAAAGGAGTTCATCACCACCAAATCAGTACTATATGAAATGCTGAAAGGTATCCTTTGAGAAAAGGAAGAAGAAGAAAAAGTAAAGACAAAAACTGTGAACAACAAATACATATCTATCAACAAATGCATCTAAAAAATGATGTGAACAAAAAATCTGATGGCCCTGACTGGTTTGGTTCAGTGGATAGAGCGTCAGCCTTCGGACTCAGAGGTCCCAGGTTTGATTCTGGTCAAGGGCATGTACCTTGGTTGCAGACACAACCCCAGTGGGGAGTGTGCAGGAGGCAGCTGATTAATGTTTCTCTCTCATCGATGTTTCTAACTCTCTATCTCCCTCCTTTCCTCTATGTAAAAAATCAATAAAAAATATATATTAAAAAAGTCTGATGAACAGAATAAACTGGTGAATAGAATAGAATCAGGGGCATAGAAAGGGAGTGGACTGACAATTCAGGAGGAAAGGGGTGTTGGGGGTGCGGGAAGAGACTGTACAAAAATCATACAACTATGGATGAGGACAGTCAGGGGGAGCTGTAAGGGCAGAAGGTGGGGTGGGAACCAGGAGAAGGGAAGCTGTGGGGGGGAAAAAGAGGAACAACTGTAATAATCTGAACAATAAAGATTAAAAGGAAAAAAAAGAAAAAGAAAAAGAAGGGGCCTGGAGGACGAGGAGGCATTAACCAGGCCAAAGAAGGTTGGGGACTGTTTCAGATGGTAGGCACAGTATATTCAAAGGTCCTGAGGCAGGGAAGATCAGAGCGTATTCTGAGGAGCTGACAGGTGGCAGGTGCAGCTGAAGTGCTTGTGTGCGTGTGCGTGTGCATGTGCGTGTATCTGTGTGTGTGTGCATGTGCGTGCATCTGTGTGTGTGTGCTGGGCTTTCTCAGACATTTGAAGGAGTTTGAAAAGTTGTTTAAAGAGCTTCAAGCAAAGGGCTGACATGATCAGATCTGCGGCTTTAAAACATCCCTCTTGGTGCTGGAGGAGGCTGGTCTCTGGGGTGGGTGCAGAGTGAAACCTGCAGGACTAGGCAGGGGAACCTGGTGCCAGCTCCAGGGGCTGATGGTGGTGGCTGTGTCCAGGGGGTGGAGTAGGGGGTGGCTGAGGGAATCTGACTCTCAGGACAGGCTCAGGAGGTTTCAGCAGCAGACGTGGCAGGTTGCACTAATAGACTGGATTGATGGAGCAGGAGGTGAGGGAGAGAGGGAAGGTGGGAGTGCTTCTCAGATTCCTGGCTGGCTGAATTGGTTGCTGAATGAAGTGAGTACACGTACTGGGGGCTTTGCTAACCATGTCACTCTCCCAGTTAATCTTCACCGTCCGTGAGGAAACAGGCTCAGGGTGAGGAGACCCCTGCGATGCCCTCCGATCTAATACCATCCAGTCTTGTAGTTGGCTGGATAGAACAGGGATCATAACATAATGAGGCCTACACCCCGTGAACATTCCTTTCAATAGAGACCTCTGGAAGGGCTAACATTTGCCTGCTTTCCATGGGCACAGGCCCTCCTGAGCCAGGAATGGTCTTTCTTGCATAAACCATCCCATGACACTCTGTCTTCTTTGGGTTCTTGTTTTGGTTTATTTCAAGTGGAGCAAGAAATTCGTATCTTTTAAGATCCAAGCAAGGACAGGAGTCTTGCAGACTGTTAGACCTGCCCCATCTGCGCCCCTTTTACCCCCGTCCGCAACCTGGCCTGCCAGCACCAGTCTGTCTCTTTAACATCTGAGTGGCAATTCTTCCCAGCAGTTTCTATTACCAAACTCTTCCAAAGCATTCAACTTGGATCTTTAAGAAAAACCCTTTCTTTTCAGCCGTAGTTCATTGTTTTGTGTTATAGTTAATTAAATTACGCGAAACTAGCAAACAGGTTTGGGGACAAACACAGTGGTTCTTGGAACACATGTGGTCTGCCGGTGGGAACAGATGTGGGCGGCACATGGAGAGCCCTGGGGCTGGCTGCGCCCTCCACAGGGTGGGCACTGGGCTGCGGGCTTCCCGGCTCCACGGAGGCAGCGAGGGTTATCGGATGAGGCCCTAGGCCAGGTCGGTCACCGGATGAGAATGTGGGCAAGTGGGGGAGCTGCGCCTGGGTGACACGTTCTGTTACTTTTTACCAGGAGACGAATTCCATGTCTGGTATTTAGCACGCATATTTGGCGCCCCTGGGAATCAATATGAAATGCTGTCTGTGGTTTAAATATTCAGCATTGACGATGTTTAAATGGTATCCTCTGTATCATAAATAACCAGGCCTATTAAAAGTGAGCTGGATGGGGAAAGGCAGTGTGGTTGGGAGAGAGAGAGAGCGAGAGAGAGAGAGGGAGAGAGGGAGAGAGGAACATCGAAGTGAGAGAGATACATGAATCGATTGCCTCCCCCAACTGGGGATTGAATCCACAACCTAGGCATGTGCCTCGACCAGGAGTTGACTTCAGGTGCACAGGACAATGCTCCAACTAACGGAGCCACACCGGCCAGGGCAGGGTTGGGACTTTCTTGGTGCACAGTGTTCAACCATCCAGCAACAGATGGGGACCTCATCTGTGAGGACTTGCTGGGCATCTGACTAGTTCTCTTTTGGTGTTGGGAACCATGCCATCTTTCAGAGGGATGAGGGAAGCGAATGGAGGAGGGAGGATTGGTTGGCACAGTGGATTGGCAGGCTGGCAGTGAGAGTGGAAACCAGGCATAAAAGTGGACCTGCCCCCTTATTCGCAGTAACTGGGGGAGGGAAGTTTGTGCAGTTTGGTTAACCATCACTTACCGAGTCACTGTGCTAGGCTCTGCAAACACCAGGAGGAACTGGACAGCATTCCTGCCCTCAGGGAGCATACCATCTAGTCATGGAGACAAACTCCAACAAGAACATTTTCATGCAACACGCTCTGTCAGTTTAGAATGCATTTGGCCTCCAGTAACAGACTACCCAATGGACAGTGGCTTGAGCAATGAAGATGTTTATCAATCTCTCACAGCAGAAAGTCTGGAGTCAGGTGGCTCCAGGTTGGTGAAAGGACTCAACGATGTCACTGAAAACCCAAGCTTGTAAAAATCCTTCTGCTCTGCCATCCTCAAGATGTTAAACGTTGGGTCCACATGCTTGTTGCCTCACGGTTGCAAGTTGCCCTACAATTATACTCAAGGCAGAAAAGAAAAGGGCCAAGAAGAAAATGGGGCTGTATTTTTATCTTCTGTCTCCCAGAAGCCTCCTCAGAAAACAACCTCTGGTGTGTCCTTGGCCAGAAGTGAGAGGGAATGCTGCAAGGGAGGCGGGAAGGTGAGGGTCAGGTGGCTGGAGCAGGTGAACCTTGACTTATCCCCTGGGCCTGGCTACATTACCACCTGAAAAGATGGAGTTCAGGTGGCATTGAGGAAGGAGTGGGGAGAAATGGCTATTAGGTAGAGTGCCATGTGTGGTAAGAGCTAGGTTAGGCTCAGGATGCAAAGAGAAACCAGAGGAGCAGAGTTAGCCCTACCTGGGGGAGGGGGGGTCAGGGAAGGTTTCCTCAAAAAGATGACTCCTGAGTGAGGTCATGAATGCCCCATCAAGAAGAGTTGGAAGATCATGCTGGGTAGAAGGAAAAGCAGGAGCAGAAGCACTGAGTGTTTAGGATCCTGTGCCCAGGGAAGTGAGCATGGTTAAATATTTAGTTAAAGGATGAAGTTAGAGAGCAAGGGAGAGGGGGGTGGTGCAGGTGGAGAGGTGACAAGAAACAGACCATGTTGGGCTTTGCAAGGCATCCCACCACCTTGGACGGAAGAGTCTTGAATAACATTCAGCATGGAAGGCATGGTTAACTGCATTTTAGAAAGATTGCTCAGCGCTGGTGCGGAGAATGCCTCGGAGAGGCTGGAAGCTCCTCAGACTGGAGCAAGAGGGTTCTTTCAACCATCCAGCAAAGAGCTGCTGGGGGCCTGTCCAAAGCCAGCCAGGGAATATTTCAGCGACAAGGGAGACAGGATTCCATGGCACGAGTCTCTGGGAGGGAAAGATGTCTCAAGAGGGCTGGGAAGCTCCCCAAATGTACATTAGACGGTGCAATCACACAGGGCAGTCTGTGTCCCTGGGATGAAGAAAGAGGGGAAGTGGTCCAGGAAATGAGTGGGCGGCATGGGAGCTGTTTGCCAGATCGCTGTTTTAAGAAAGATTGAACAGAGAAGGGAAGGGCAAGTAGGAGACAGGGCTATGGCCCGTAGAGATGGTGTCTGAAGACTAAAATAGGCAGAACCTTTTGAAAGATGCTAGAGGCACCCCAAGCTTGTTTAGGCAGGGTCAGAGCCTGTGGAGGAGGAAGAGGTTGTGGTGGGTCTGATGGCATTGCCCTGGTGGAGAAAGGATGGCGCCCTGGGGCTGTATTGCTGCCCCTTTCCAGAGATGTGGAGACTGGTCTTTACACCCAGAGGAGGGCCACAGTGGGAAAGAGAAGCGGCTAAGGGAGTGGGGGGAAGAGGGGCTGGTGTCTGCAGGGGGCCTCTCCCCAAAGGAATCTTGTGAACAAGGCTGCCAGGTCCACTTGGTCCCCCCAAGGAAGCTTGCAGCATGGGGCCCTAGGAAGGGAAAAAATGTTCTTAGTTTCAAAAGGAGGGCTGCCCTGGCCAGGATCTTTGCAGATTGTGAAAGGAATAGAAGGAAGAGGGTTCACCAGCAGCCAGTATGGGCTCACCATGACTAGTGTGTCAGGACAGAGGAAAGCAAGAACATTGAGAAATAGATAGGAAACACCCATGGCATAAAATTCCAAAGTACTAAAGGTTACACAGCGAAAAGTCTCCTTCTCACCCCCGACACCTAACCTCTTAGCTTCTCTTCGCAAAGGCAACCAGTATTACCACTGCTTATTCACATAATCTGTCTGTCTACCTACCTACCTACCCTTTAAAAAAAGGCAATTTGTAGCATATTTCACTTGCTTTTTGTAAAAAAAATATTTTTAATGATTTCAGAGAGGAAGGGAGAGGGAGAGAGAGATAGAAACATTGATGATAAGAGAAAAATCGTTGATTGGCTGCTTCCTGCATGCCCCCCTACTGGGGATGGAGCCCCAAAACCCAGGCATGTGCCCTGACCAGGAATCGAACTGTAACCTCCTGGTTCATAGGTTGGTGCTCAACTACTGAGCCACACCAGCCAGGCTCACTTGCTTTTTTTTACAATCGGACTTCCTTTTCCTCTAACAATATATATTGGAAATTTTTACACAATGGGGCGCATGGAGCTGCCTCACTCTTTAATGCCCTTGGTGCACAGTGGACCAGCTGCCCCGCCACTTATCCAATCAGCCCCACACTGTCTCCAGCTCTCACTTATCAACATCCCCATCATGAATAACCTTGCATACATATTTCTTCCTGCATGTTTGATATATGTGATATATATGTGTTTCTATAGGATACTCAGAGGTAGAATTGTGGAGCCAAAGAATAAATGCATGCTTAATTCTGATAGATAGCATCAAATATCTTAGAAGTTGTGTCCATTTTTGTTCTCTCTTCAATGTCTGTTTCCCTATATTTGGGCTAACAGCATGTTTCCTAACTGGTACTTACTGGTCCTGGGTCATCAGCTAGAAGAAAATCCTAGTTTTAACATGCATTTCTCTTAGTAAGATTTCTGACGAATGGATTTTTGACTCTGAGGAGGATTGGAGACTGACAGATACAGAAATTGTGGGAAGTGTGGGAATTTGACAAAGTTCTTGATAAAGTGGTCAAGATGGAGAAATATAGCTGGGGTCCTGAAGTGTTTTTTACGGTAAATGGTCATCCATGCATTTAACAAACATGGAGTGCCTACTATTTGCTAGGCATTCCTCTAGACACCGGGATAATCTATGAACAAAATACAACAACAACAACAACAACAACAACAACAACAACAACAAAAATTCCTTGGTGGAGCGATGTTTTATAGGAGGAGGCAAATAACAGATGAAACCAGAATAAATAGGTAAGTTATGCAGGGAGTATTTTTTTAAAATATTTATTTTATTGATTTTTTTTACAGAGAGGAGAGGAGAGGGGTAGAGAGTTAGAAACATCGATGAGAGAGAAACATCGATCAGCTGCCTCCTGCACACTCCCCACCAGGGTTGTGTCCGCAACCAAGGTACATGCCCTTGACCGGAATCGAACCTGGGACCTTTCAGTCCGCAGACCGATGCTCTATCCACTGAGCCAAACCAGTCAGGACAAGGGAGTATTGTTTTAATGAATCCCTACTGGTCTAGAAGAACATAGTTCCCAATGGATGCCATGGGCCAGGGCTCTGTCATTAGCTCTGTCTTGCTCATTCAACAAATATTGCGTGAACATCTACTATGTGCCTGCTGCTGTTTTAGGAGCTAGGATGCAGCTGTGAACAACACAGACCAAAATCACTGTCCTCCAGGATCGTGTGTTCTAGCGAGAGGAGACGGACCATAACAAAATCAGTATGAAAATATGTGATATGTTCGAAAGACAAAAAGTGTTACGAAGAAAAATTAAGTTGGAACGGATAGGGGTTGTGATTCCAAATGGGGTGGTGGGGGAAGGCCTCGCTGAGAAGGTGACATTTGAGCAGAGACCTGAAGGAAGGAGGGAGGAGCCATGAGGCCAGCTGGAAAGGGATAGCAGCTGCAAAGCCCGGGAGCCTTGTAGCTCACTTGGGACATTGGAGGAGCAGCAAGGAGGTCAGGAGGCTGGAGCACAGAGAAGGAGCGAGCAAAGGGGAAAGGGAAACAGAACTGGATCACATGGATTCCGGGCCCCTGTGAGCCTTTCAGACGTTCTTCTGAGTGAGGTGGGAACCAGTGGAGGGTCTGTGCAGAGGAGGATTACGATCTAAATTAGGTTTTAATAGCATGATTCTGGCTCCTGTGTTGAGAAAAGACGGAGGAGCGTGGGGGCTGGGATAGTGAGGGCAGAGCAGGGCAGCTGGAATAATCCCAAGAGCAAGGGAAAAAGTCATGAGGCTCTTGCAAAATTCCAAGCAAGAAATGATAGTGGCTTGAACCAGATCGGAAGTGACAGAGAAACGGATTCTGATGTTTTGAAGATCGAGCCAACAGGATTTGCTGACAAATTGGACCTGGGATGTGAGAAAGAGAGAGCAGTTCAGTGAGCGCAAGTTTTTTTGTCTGAGCAGCTGGAAGGATGGAGTTGACAGGACCGTGAGTCCTGAGCCGGTGCAGCCAGTGGTTGGGGTGGGAGACCAGAGGTCAAGTTTGGAATGCTAAGTTTGAGATGCCCATTAGACACCCAGGTGTACAATGGGCATGTGAGTCTGGAATTCAAAGGAGAGGTCTGGGATGGAGATTTAAATGTTGGAGTCATCAATTTATAAAGAATATTTAAAGCCCATCATCTGGATGAGGTCACCAAGGGAGTGAAGGAAGGGCTGGCCAGGGGCATTCCAATGTTACAGAGCTGAGGAGCTAGGAAGAACCAGTGGAGGAGACTGAGGAGTAGCGAGGGGGGGAGAGGGGGGAGGGGAGTGAGGGGGGAGGAAAACCAGAGGAGTGGGATGGCTTGAAAATCAAGTGAAAAAAGGTTTAGGTAAGAGGTATGACCAACTGTGCTGGGTGGTGCTCAGAGGCCAACTGGGGTGAGGACTGAGAGTTGACTGTAGGAATGACCAAGCACTATGCGGGAGTAGTGGGGTGAAATCCAACCCACTGAGCTAGGACTGAGAGGGGGGCCTAGACAACATGCCGACCCCAATGGCAGGAAAAGGGAACCACCAGTAAGAGAATGAGGGCCCAGAGGGGCATGGCAGGTGGCCTGGAGGGATACAGTAGTACAGGATGGCGTTGGCCAGGCTCTGCATTGGCACCCAAACGCCAGCTATCTAAGTGGGAGGGGCAGAGGGACGTAGTACAAAAGACTTGGAGGCTGTTGACAACTCCCGGTGTGTCAGCAATGACTCGTAGTGATTCCAAGAACAAGGTAATTACAGGCTGGGTTAATGGACGTATCTTATGCAGCACGAGGGAGGTGACTGACCTACTGGGCAGTGAGCAGCTCAAGGCATCTGAGAGGAGCTGGGTTCACTGGAGGCAGAGAGGTGGCTGGGACACAGTGTGTCTGCTCAGGGGAAAGGGTCTGGAGACAAGGCTTCCTGAGAAATGGGTAAGGGACTGGAAGGTCAGGCTCGGAAGATGGACTTGAGGGTCCTCCATTCCCGTAGAAACTCTCCTAGGAAGAGTCTGTGTGTCTGAAAATGATGGAATGAGGCTGAGTGTGTGGAAGCTGATAGGCTCTGTGTTATGACTTTTCCTCCCTCCAGTTTTGTCATTTTGTGTGCATTCTAAGCCATTCCTGACCCAGGTGTGTTCCACAACTTGCTGAATACCTGCATCTCTAGTCTCAGAGAAGGATACCTCTTTTTGAGACCACCTGAACGAAACAGGCGACTTCTAATCTGACCATCAGTCAGCGTAGAGGAGGTTCCTACAGTTTGGAGATGAGGCTTCCTGAGACATGGGTATGGATGACCGATGTCCATATTGCCACATCTGTCCCCTCCCAAATGTCTGGGCAGTTGGGCAAAATAGGAGAGAGTAGAGGACCCCCTGGCCCTGGCTCCCCCTTCTCATCCCAGGACCCCCTCTGATGGCAGGAGGTGGGACAGCCCCAGGGGCTGGAGCGGGTGGTGTGGCTGTATCTTGGGTCCGGCAGGAGAAAGAGGGTACAGCCTTCCCATCAGCCTGTCCAGCAGAACTATCCTGTGAGCCACAGGTGCATTTTAAAGTTTTCTACTCAATGGCACCTTAACAAGTAAAATGAACAGGTGAGATGAATTTAAATGGTACATCGCATATACTTTTATATTTATCTAGCCTAATACGTAAACATATTATCATCTCAACAGGTAATCGATACATGAGAATTTACTGAGATCATTTAGATGACATTTCATGCTAAGTCTTCGCAACCGTGTGCTGGACAGTGAGGTCTCGGTTACCCGTCTCACGGCCCCTCCCTGTGCCGGAAGGGGCCAGGGCTGCCAACGGGTGTGCAGGACTTGACCCCAGCAGTCTGCGGCGTCCTGGTGCCTGCCTGGCCGTGGCAGGGGCTCCTGGAACCTCAGGGGGGCATCTGCTGAGTGTGGTGTCCCCATGCCCCGGCTGCGTTTCTGGGTGGGCAGGTGGCCTGTGCCATGCGTGCCCACTGTTTTCAGCTACGGTAAACATTAACAAGGCAGTGGGAGCCGGGCCCTCTGGGAGGCCTGGGCTCCCCCGTGGGGGTGGGGTGGGAGATAATGCTGTGTACCTTAGATAGAGCTTTCAGCCTGGCCTCCGGGCTGCTGGGGCCCGAGCTGCCGGGGGAGACATGGGCTTGACGTCTCTTCCCAGGACCAGGACGCCGCGCTGGCCGAGTCTCAGAGCCTGCAGACCTCGGTGGTGCCACTGCCTCCCCATTTGCAGGGGTCCTCACCCCACTTCTCAGCTTCCTCTCTACAACCCACCTTCTTTGCTGTGAGAGCTCTTCTCTCCAAATCCTCCTGCCAAGCTCAGCTCAGCCTCATGAAGGGCAGAGGGAACAGATTGAGGCCACATCATTTCTTCTTTAAAAGAAACCCTAAACCAATACGCCTTAAGGAGCACTGGCTGTATGCCGGGCCATTGCGTAGCCTGCCTCCCCCCTGCCCAGCCAGCAGGAGAGGTCAGTTAAAGTCGCTGGGGTGAGTGCCACAGGTGCTGCACAAACCTGGGCTGGGCTCGGACTAGTTCTAGCTGCTGGGAATTCCCTCTGGGGAGAGGGAAGCAAGGAGGTTGACTTGTATGTGCATAAACAAACCCGTCAGCGACTGCATGTGGCTGAGGGGATGGGAGGAAGGAGAGGGTGCGCGAGCATTCTCAGGTGTACCCTGTGCACCACCTTGATAGCAGGCCCATCCGGACACAGTGTCGAAGTGTGAAAACGAGTGAGATGGCATTTCAACAGTCCATTCTGCCCCCCACGCCCCCACTCGGCCCCCTGTAGATGAAGAAGTGCTTCTCAGAGTAGATGAGCTTGATGGCCGAGCTGAAATGGCCCCCAATCCAGAGTGTGCCTGGGCTTTATTGTCCATAAAGAGAATCAGTTTAAATGACAAAAAAAGAAAAAAAAAGAATTCTTTCTGGCCCTGGTTTGGAAGTGGTTTTCTTTAACTTCTATTCTTACCTCCTAGTCCCTCCCTGTTCCAAAGACTTCCAGTTCGATGGTGAAGCCCCAGTCTCAGGGGAGATGCCCCTGCCCCCAGGGAGCCCCAGTCTCAGGGGAGACAGCCCTGCCCCCGGGGAGTCCCCAGGCCCCACCCCTGTGGATCAGTTGAATGGAATGGAGGGACTCCTCTGGCTTCTGAAGCACCTACTTCTGCCCTGGCCCTGGCTCCCCTTCTCATCCCAGGAAACCTCTCCAGTTCCCAGCCTGCTCAGTATGTCAACACTTGATTTGTTTCCCCTTAGTGCTTGTCCCTGGTCTGCAGAGGTGACTGTGTGTCCGTCCTTGCCTCCAGTCTCTCCCAGAGCCAGCTATGCTTGTCCCGAGGGCAGGGGGTGCCTCCTGAGAGCCCTTTCCCCTCAGACTCTGCGTCCCCCACTCAGCTGAGGCAATGCGCTGTCAGCATGAGCCTTTGGGGGCTCTGCCTTTGGCCCCAGCAGCATGTGGACGCAGAGAGTGGAGGGGAGTGCACTCCGGGAGTCTGATCTGGAGACAGGAGTAAAGGATGGGGTCCTGGGTGTTCTCAGAGTTCCAGAGGTCATGACCCAGGGAGGCAAGGCGAGGGGGGTGAGGTAGGCCAGGGCGCACACAGGCTGTATTTCCTTCTGAGCAGAGGGTGCTGCCCGTGGCAGGACTAGAGGGGCCCATCTCCAGCCTCAGCATCCTTGAGGGGAGGCCGGGTTGTGAGGCCAGGGATTGCAGGGACCCTCCAACCCACCCCATCCCAGCTCATATTCCCTTTTCTTCTGCTGACACATGGGTCCTAAAGGTGGGCCAGGCCTTGGATGCTGGAACAGTGTATCTGATTGGGAGACGTGGGGTGGCAATGGAGTGAACCCCTTTTGAAGACTCCTCTGTGAGCTCCCCCACCCTTCCTGTCTCCCCATCTCCATTCTTGACCTCCTCCAACCTGGCTGTGCAACCCAGGTGAGACCCCAGCTGCCTGCAGAGGCAGACAGGGTCCAGCCACTCTGCTGAGTACAGAAACCAAGTCAGATTCCTTGCATTTCAGAGATAGAGAGGGACATCTCAGAGTCATCTGGTCCAGTGTTCTCATTGGGCAAGTGGGGTAACTGAAGCCACAGGAAAGAGGGCCCCAGAGGCTGGAAGCTGGAAGGAATTTGTTGGGGGCCATGTGGGAGGGTGTCAGAATTAGGGTGCGTGAGGTGGGAAAGGAGGAAGATATCCAATGGGGAGCGGGGCTGGGAGTGTTTGCCCAAAGTATGAGGCCTGCAGAGGAGAAAACAAAGTGTTTGGAAATTCTTGGAAGACAAGACCTCAGGTTACCCCGAGGGTCAGGAGTCAGCTTGCTAGGAATGTCCACCACCCGCAGCACCTTGACTCAGCATATTGGCTCTGCAGCCTGGAGAGACCTTGCATAAGTCATTCCCTCTCAGGGCCTCAGTCTCCCCATTTTGGAAAAGGAGGTGGGTACCCAGCCTTCTCTAAGGACCTCCTACCTCCATGTTTCTACACTCAGAAACAGACAGAATGACACAGTATCTTTGAGATGCTTTTCTCTGTTTGGCATTCTTAACTTGCCCCGTGCCTCAGTTTCTGCATCTGTAAAATGGGAATAAAAAAACAAACATATCTCCTAAGGTTATTGTGAAGACTCACAAGTTAATACATATAAAGCATTTAGTGCAGTGCCAGGCGCACAGAAAGCTCTCAATCAATGTTACTTATCATTGTCACGATCAAGAATCAGTAGGGTCTGTAGTCAGTTTCATTTTGGATGAACGAGATAGGACAAGAGCCTCCAGGGGGCATTTTAAGGTTCCAGGGAGGCACTCATCCTATGCCAGGTGTCACCCACATCCAGGCCTGGGTTTCAGCCTTGGGGCCCAGAGGGAGAGTCAGCAACTTTCCTCCCCCGAGCTGGAGACACCCAGCCATGAGGGTGGCTGGAGATATGGGAACAGCGAGAGGCATCCTGTGGAGAGCTTTCAAGAGGCCGCCTTGCTCAGAGTCAATATTTGTTCAGCTCTTGGGCTGGCTCTGTCCATCATTGCCTCTGGCCCCTCACATTCCGGCCATTGCACCGCTATCTCAGGAACGCGCTTCCATTGACTCGGGGGCCACACCCGACCTCGGCAGTGGTTTGCCCCGGTCTGCTGCCCCTGCCCACCCCTCTGTCCAGGCCCCGGAGGGAAGAGACGCATGGAAGGTGGAGGCCAGGTGAGGGCACTTGGTCCTGCTCCATCTGCTTCCCCGTGATGCAGCCCCTCCTTGGCAGCTGCAGTCACCGAGGGAGGGGCCGAGACCCCATCAGCTCATCATCAAACAGACTTTTTTCAGTCGCAAATGGTGTCTAGGATCTCGTTTCAAGGGGAAAAGATCCTCGGGGGACCCAGTAGTAACGATGATCAGGTTTGCCTAGATGCATGTAGACATACAACGAGGTCTAAAACACCGCTTATTTTCGGCGCGTACACAACACCAGCATCCATCTGCAGCTGAAATACAAAGACCACAGTTCCTTCCGGCAACCCATTTCAGAGGGAGGGCACGCGCTCCGGTGCCACGGCTCCCGCGGGAACCAAGTCATCAATGTGAACAGTGCAGGGACCACCAGGACACAGGGTTGTTGTTGTTTGTTAGGTCCTCACCGGAGGAGCTTTTCTCCATTGATTTTTCAAATGGTGGAAGGGAGGGAGGAGGGGTGGAGAGAGAGAGAGAGAGAGAGAGAGAGAGAGAGAGAGAGAGAAAGAAAGAGAGAGAGAGAGAGAAACATTACTTGAGAGATACACAGGTCCCAGCGTGAGGACTGAACCCACAACCGAGGTACATGCCCTTGACTGGGAATCAGACCTGCGACCCTTTGATCAGCCGGCCAATGCTCCACCCACTCGGACTTGGGATGTGATTGTCCAGGGCCAGAACACGGGGTTTTGTTCCTATGAAGGGAGACGGGGCGTGGTTTGCTCTCACCCAGACCAATGCCTCGACTTCCTCCTCCTTGGCCCAGGTTGACCCTCGCCAGGTCAGGGGCAATGCGGTCCCACTCTTTTCCTGAGGTTGTGGGAGGGTGGAAGGCATGGAGGGATTTAACCTGTGTGAGCGATGGCCCTGGGGCGTAAGAGTGACGACCTGGGACAGCACCAAGGACAGCCGTGCCTTCTCCTGGTCTGTGACTGTCCCGAGCTCTTGACTTCGACCTATTACCTCACTCGCTTCTCGTTCCATCTTTAGCTTTTCCGACAACGCTGCCGCGAGTGACCTCACGCGTGCATGTTGGAGGCACGTCCGCAGAAGCCTCCCTAGGCCTGGAATTGTTGGCCACAGGGTGTGTGCATTTGTAACCTGGGTACACAGGGCTGGATTGTTCGCTGCAGATTGTAACAATTAAATTCCCACCCCCAAAGGGTGAGTGTGACTATTTCCCCACGGCCTGGCCAACAAGGCGTGCTATCAATTTACTATGATAACTTTTTGGATGTTTGCCAATCTGATAGGTGAAAAGTTTCATCTGACTGTAGTTCTAACCTGCACGTGCTTTTATGTACAGGCTGGGTTGCAACAGATGCAGTGTTCTGTTGTGAAGGGTTTTCCAGGGCCAAGCTGTCGGGGCAGGGCCCGGGCTCCTGTCTTACTTGCTTTGACCTGTGGACAGCTGGTCCGGTGAGGAGAGGCTAACTGCAGCAGGACCCACCCACGTCACCGCCAAATCTGATGGCGCCTGGAAAAGCCACATGGGCTCTCCTTGCCCCCAGGTGAGTGTAGAGCCTTGGGTGCACCAGCGTAGGGTGCTCTCCCGGGACACGGCCAGGTCAGTGGGGGATGTTTCCTGAGGTTTAATGACCTTCACCCAAGCCCATGCCTTTCTCCCAGGCTGGTCCCCCGTGGATGGAAGAATCACACGATCGGGGCAAAGCCCCTTTTCTCTCACTGGAGTCACATCACCCAGTGTCCCCGAGAACCAGAGACCCCGTAGAAGGAGAAAACAAGGTTAACTTCATGGTTTCTTCCATGTGCATCCTTTCTTGCTCCAGGTGATCACTCTTTCCTGAGGCTCATTCCTCAAGCAGCGGCGAGAGGCACCCTGACCCTGAACATGTGGGCCTGGCCTTGCTGAGGCCTAGGAAGCTGAGAGAGGGGCCAGGGTGGGCTCCTCTCCTCCATGGAAGCTGCCTGAGTGTTCACACGCCCGGCTCCTTCCTTCCTTCAGAATTGTCAGTCTTTACAACGGCATCCGGACCCTCGCTGGGACCCCAGGGCGGCTTAGTTTGAGATTTGTGGGTGAGAGCACCCCAGAATCTCTAGGCTGGAGAATCTCAGGCAGAAAGCAGCTCAGACTTAGAATATAAAACACCAGAGCTGAAGGGACAGTAGTCAGTTCCTTCATTGCACAGCTGGGGAAACTGAGTCACAGGTAGGCTAGGGACTCACCCAAGGTCTCCCAGCTAGCAGGTGGCAGAGTCAGGCTGGGCGTGAGGTATAAGGACTCCTAGGCCCGCCCTCTCCAGCTCAGTCCTCTCAGGGGTGGGGGTTTAGCTTGCTGTCTTAGAACAAACCCACATGCCCCTTCTGGCTGAGTGTGGGTGCCAGGATGCATGTCGCTGCTGCCGCTGCTGCCGCTGCCACCAGCTGGAGGCTGCCAGCCCAAGCAGGACCCGGAGGCTAGGGTGGATGAAAGGATTTGCAGGGCCCACTCTGCATGCCCAGATGTGCTTCCTGCCTGCTTTTAATGGCACCTAATGACCAGCAGAAGAACTGAGAATCCCTGGCTCCCCGCTGCCTCCCTCTCTCCCTCTCCAGACATGGGGAGAGGGGCCTCCCCAGAAGGTAGCCTGATCCCTTTGCCTGTCGTGGTAAAGCTCTCAACGAGGATGGCTCTAAGGGGTGGTGACAGTGGGGTGGCTTCTCTGCTGGTGAGAGGACTTCCAGAGAAGTCCTGCCCCCAAGATGCCAAGCCCCAGTCCAGCTGCCAAGGCTCTGGGCTCCGGGAAAGAGGAACCCGGGAACTGGTCCTGGAAAGGGAAAGCCCCTGGGAGAGGGAACAGATGTGTCACTCAGCGCTTCCTCGTTGCTCTCCACATGTACCGCCTCCTCCCAGCCTCCCCACCTTCGTTCTGTCCTTCCTCCTCCCGGGACTTATCTCCACTGCCGTCCGCCTGCGCCACCTGCCCATCCTCAATGGCCGGCTCAATGCCCCTCAGAAACCTTCAGCTCCTGCCCCAGCCCAGTGAGCTTTCCCTCCCTGAAGCCTCTGTGGCTGGGACATGGAAGTTGCTCAATAGACCTTTACTCATTAGAATGTGTCAGGCACCTAGTAGCTGTCACTGTCTTTGGCTGGATTCCCCCCCCCCCCCCCCCCCACACACACACAAGGATTTTAACACCAGCAGCAGATTTGGGAAGCGATCCCATGAAGCACTGGGCAGGGAGGGGGAAGTGGGGCAGGGAAAGGAAGGAAGCTCATAAAACGTGTGTGATATCCTGCAGGTGACTGCCGAGGGCACCTGGGGCTGGGTCATGCTGGGAGAATGCGTAGACCACTCGCCTCAAGTTACCACCCACGGGGCAAGGGTGCTGGGGCATTATCCCCTCGCCCAGTAGTCCTTAGCTGAGGGGTCCTGGGGAAGGGGTGGGGTGGTGCCAACTCCTCAGCACTGCTGCCCTGCCTTGCACTCAGAGGGCTCACAATTGTCCAAATGGAGGTGCTGAGAGGATATGGGTGAGTATGTGGGTGTCCTCGTTTGCTGGTATCTCGGGATACAAGAGGAGTCACGACCCTCTGCCCTGGGGCACTCGTGGGGGAGCAAGGGCGAAACGCATCATTTCAGTGCGCTAAGGTAAGTGCCAGAATAGAGGCATCTGTACGGGGTTGTGGGAGCTGGGAGGTGGGACGCTTAGCCAGCCCGAGACTCAGGAACGCTTTCCCGGAGAAGAGCAGTGACCCTGGAAGCATGAGTGGGTGTCAGAGGGGAGAAAGAAGGCCGCACATTGCACATAGAAGGGAGAACATGGGCAAAGTCACGAAGTGCGGTGGGGGAGCCTCTGAGCCTGTGTCAGCTGACGCGGCCAGCTCTGCCACCATCTCGACCTCAGCAGAAGGGTCAGCTCAAGTTCAAACCCATTTTGAGATAGCAACTAATCTTAACATTAGCCTGGGAGGACTGGCTGGTGTTGAATTTGCAAACACAAGAAGATTTGCTCACTGAATGAGCTTACTGGGAAAAGTGTCACCCACAGGCGTTAAGTGGTCTCCAAAGGCGGGTGGGCAAGACTGTCCACCAACACTTGGGAAGGCACTAAACCTTATTCGTATTTATTTCCCCCCCACCCTATTCAAATGTCTATTTTTGTGTATATTTTAAAATAATGGACATAATTTATTAGTATGGCAGTACATATAAATTATAAATAAATACATATACATACATTGGGCACACGTCTTAGACTTTTTATTTTTATTTTTTTAAATGTATTTATTGATTTTTCAGAGAGGAAGGGAGAGGGATAGAGAGTTAGAAACATCGATGAGAGAAAGACATCGATCAGCTGCCTCCTGCACACCACCCACTGGAAATGTGCCCGCAACCAAGGCACACGCCCTTGACCAGAATCGAACCTGGGACCCTCCAGTCTGCAGGCGGACGCTCTATCCACTAAGCTGAATGGGTCAGGGCGACTTTTTATTAATAGAAGTGTGTGACCAAAAGAATCTGGAGCCTACAGGAGCGAGTGGTGGCTGGGCCTGCTTGGGATGTGTCTCGGGAAGATGGCTCAGAGAAACTACTCCTCCCACCAGCCTTTCCACCCACCAGCAAGACACTCAGTTTGGGTTCTCTGACGGCATCACCGGTCCTTTGTCGATATCACTGTGACCATGGACCCTTTGAGGGCTGGACGTGGGAAGGGGAGAGGTGGTCATCTGTGGCTGCAGAATAGGCATTTCCCTTCTAGGCCCCCTCACTCACCCAGGGCCTGTGCCCTCTTTGGTGGAAGGCCCCTTGGTATGGAGCTGTCTCCATGGTAACAAGGTCCAGGCCATCACTTGCTGTCTCTGTTCCTGGGCCCCCTCCCCTTGGGCCAGAGGTTTCCAAGTCTAGCTCTCTGGCCTAGCCCAGGCCCCGCGTGCTCCCGTTTTCTGGCTGACTTACAGTCTCTCCAGCCACACTCCCGGCCCTGCCACCCCTGTGTCCCCGCTACATTCTGCCACTAATTACCTTAGTCATCTTTCCATCCATGCTCGTTGAGCTAATGGGGAAGGCAAACAGAACTCTCAGCAAATGTGGAAATTTGCTGCTGGTGAGGCTGCCGACCAGGCCTAGGTTTGGGGGGCTTAGAACCTCCCCTGTGAGGCTGCAGGGATGGACCCCAATGCTGAATAGTTTCCGTTGTTTAATCAGGAAGTGGTGGGCAGTTTCCTGGTCGGCCCCCTGCCCCCACACTGGAGGTTCATCTTATCAAACGTGAACCAAGGCTTGGCTCAGAGTGGCAGGATGGGGGGAGGAGGGCGCTATTATTCAGGCCTGGGCTGTCTCGTGGTGGGACTCCCAGCTCTGGGCCCCGAGGATGCCCAGCTGGCCCAGGGCTGAACGGGAGGATGAGGCCTGTGTTGCATGCTCTCTCTTACCTGTTAATAATTACCTCTGGGGAGGGCCAGGCCCCAGAAGACATTACTAATGAGCCTGCTAAATCGCAGCTGGACCCTTTCCTCCTCACCTGCTGGGAAAACAAGATCTGCCAAGGAATTATTTAACCCTCTTTGGGCTGGGAGCTCCTTGAAGACTGTCTCTCTGAGTCCTTGGAGCCGTCTCCATTGTCATCTCCACCGGACTTCCGAACCTGTTGTCAGATTCGGAATTTCTGCCTTGAATGGGTCCATCCTCGCCTTGAAAGGCTGTTCTGCCTAGTATCGGAGCTGTCCAATAGAATAGATGCTGGAAATGGCTAGCTCTGCCCTGCTGAAGGCAGTAGCCACTAGCCACAAGTGGCTACCGAGCACTCAAACTGGGCATCTGAGTTACTGTATCCGTAAACCCTAATTTAAACTTAATTTAAAATTAAGCACGTGCCTAGTGGCTACCAGACTCCTCAGCGTAGGTCTGTAAAGCTTCATGCGGGGCAACAGGAATGGGTGGCAAGCAAATGGGTGGCAAACAACCCTCGGCAGCGTCATGCCATTGGCCAGAGCCCATGTC
The DNA here is from genome assembly GCA_004026665.1 of Murina feae. NCBI lineage: Eukaryota > Metazoa > Chordata > Mammalia > Chiroptera > Vespertilionidae > Murina > Murina feae. The sequence goes on along the minus strand of PVJC01010965.1, from coordinate 23,982 downwards.
CTCACTCTGAAGGGGGCTAGGCTCACTTTCCTTGGAGATGGTTCCAGGGAGGCTGGGTGGGTCCTCTCCCCCTTCCCAAACCCCCCAGGCAGCCAAGGGGCCCAGAGGAGCCGGGAACCAGCCAGAAAACACCTGTTCTTAATGAGGGTCTCCAGGAGCCGGGCAGCCCTCCCTCCACAGGGCACGGGGCTGTCTCAGCCTGAATGAGGGAGATTTATGGAAAGTCTCCTCACACAACAGGCGGATTTTCCAAGCCTCATTGGCGGCTCCAGTTTGAGCATTCATTAAAGGGGGGAAGGGAGGGATGCAATGGAGGAGGTGGGGGTGAGGCTGTGGGAACTCCATCAGCGCCTGGCCCCACCCCTTCCCAGGGGAGAGGTGCCACTCTCTCCCCTTTTAACGAGGAAAGGGCCTAACAGCCAGCAAAGTCTGACTCAGCCTCTTGCTTGCATTTTGAAGTTTCCCAGAAACGACCTTCTGTGGTTTTGCCTTCGTCCCGGAGCCTTGTCACGCACAGGATGAAGGTCTCCCTACGGGCGACCTGCTTTCGCCCTCTTCAGCCCGACACCGTAGGATTTCTCTCCCCTTTACAGCTATGATGGCATTTCAAAGGCAAGGTCAAGTGTGTGATTTCCCAATAGAAAACCTTGAGGAACAGGAGAAATCAGTCTGCTGGAGGTGAGAGGCCCCAGGAATTCTCAGGCCCGTCCACCTCACCGAGGAATCACAGGCCGTGACCCGCCCCCCCCCCCACAAGTGGGTAGTGACAGTGCAGTGCCTGTCCGTGTGCCCACTGCATCTGATGGGCACATACACCCACAGAAATACCCAGGGCCCTTCCTGAGGAGTGAGCGATGCTTATGCCGAAGGAATGGGTTTCTAGTGCAGGGGAGGGCGCTCCCACCACCGGACCCACACCAGCCAGGGCAGGAAGGGGCCTCTAATGGTGAAATATGACATCTTATTTCACACATGCTTTTTTTTTTTGTCCTGAAGCCCCTTCAGGGGAGTTCTCACTCCATGTGACAGAGAACAGTGGAAGTCTTACGTGTGTCTTTCAGGGTGGCGCAGCTGGGAGGAGAGAGACGCGAAGCACTCCAGACATGAACAGCTGGGCAGAGGCTCCGGAAACCACAAGCGGGGCCCTGGAGGGGCCTTCCCTGTGTGGAGGACAGGAGGCGTCCTTCATGAGTAAAGGAGATCAGCACAGCCAGCTCCCCGGGGATGGGGATGTGTCCAGGTCCCAAGAGGTGACTCCCTTGCCGAGGGAACTGGCTGCAGCAGGAGGTGTTTATGGATCCCCCTCTCCTGGGGGCAGCCGGAGCAGCCAAGTTTACGGTTGCTCAGAACTCTATAAACACACTCGGCGAATGTGTGCGTGTAGGCGAGCGTCCCTGCCAGCTGACCTTCACCCCCTGGATGTGCTGGAACTGACCTCCCTCACCTGGGAGGATCTTCAGCTGGGGCCGCGGGCTCTCCTTGGGGACCTGGTGACACTTTCTTGAGGGGTCAGTGAGCCTGGGCGACATGGGACCCTGTGGGCCCTTTAGACTTTCTGGGGAGGCAAGGCCTCAGAGAGACCCTGGAGAAGGGATGTGGGGAGGGGGAAGGCATCCCAGTCCAGACAGCAGAGAGGAGGTGTGTGTGTGACTGTGTGTTTGACCCGGACAGGGGGAAGGGTGAGCCTTGGCCGGAGAGGAGAGAAGGCAGGAAGCTGGAGGATCCGCTAGAGGTTTCTAGCCCGAGGGCAGCTTGACACCTCGCCTGCCGCCTGCTGTTCACACAGGAGCCACGGAGACCTTCTGGGATACAAAGAGATTTTTGCTGGTGTTCTGACTAGGTTGCGGACCAGCACCAAACATGCCAAACACATGTGAGACAGTAGCCAGTCTTAGGGACAGTCTGTGGTCTCATTTAGGGGTCAGTGGTGGTCATGGTTAAGAGGTCAAACTGTGGGTAGGGTGGAACAAGCTTATGGTCGAAATAAAGGTCAGTCATGGTTCTGACTGGCTGTGGGTCAGTGGCCAGGGTGAGGGGTCAGAGACTGACTGGGAACTGTTTTCTTTGGGTGAAGCTGACAGCTCTGGAAGATGCTGACCTTGTCTCAGAGGCCAGAGCATGTGTTTGAGAACTCCAGAGACTTGGGTTTTAGTCCTGGTTCTGCTAACGTAGGAGCCCGGTGACTGGGCAAGTTGCCGCACTTCTCTAAGCTTCAGTCTTGCCTCTGTGGGAAAGCACAGGCACCTCTTTGATTGCGCTTTGCTTTATGGAGCTTCAGAGAGACTGTATTTTTTACAAATTGAATGCAAGACTCAGCCACCAGCAAAGATTATGAATTGCTTTATTGCGAGACTTGATTTATTGTGGAGGTCTGGAACCAAACCTGCAGTATCTCTGAGGTATGCCTGTAGCCATACAAGCCTGCTTAGTGTTAGAGCTCTTTGTTACTGCATATCCTATTATGAAATACTAGAGGCCCGGTGCACGAATCCGTGCACTGGTGGGGTCCTTTGGCCTGGCCTGTGCCCTCTTGCAACCTGGGACTCCTCAGGGGATGTCAGACTGCCGGTTTCAACCCAATCCCCGCACACCAGGCTGAGGGACCCCACTGGTGTATGAATCTGCCCTTCCCTCTGAGAGTCATCAGTCTGTTCCATGTTTCCATGCCTGTGCATTGAGTGTATGCCCCCTCGGTGGTCAGTGCATGTCATAGCTACTGGTTGAATGGTCGTTTGGTCTCTTAGGCTTTTATATATATACTGGAGGCCCAGCGCATGAATATTCATGCACTGGAGGGGGGTCCCTCAGCCCAGCCTGCCCCCTCTCACAGTATGGGAGCCCTCAGGGGCGGGAGGCAACCTGGAGATGAGGGGAAGGCGACACTCCATCACACCTCTGCTGCTGCCATTGCTGGCGGCACAAGCTTGGCTGGCCTGCACCTCAGGCCAATCCTGGACGCCTGGGAGCCTATGGAACTGGGCAACTCCGGAGGCAGGCACCCAGCAAGGCTGGGGGGGACTCGGCACTGCCATCTTATGGCTGTGGGCACCACCATCTTTGAGGAAGGGGCAGTCAATTAGCATATTCCCTCCTTATTGGCTGTGGGCACCACCATCTTTGTGACAGTGTGAGGTCAATTAGCATATTCCCTCTTTATTAGATAAAACTAGTAGATGAGCTAAATAATCATTCATAGCACCACAGCCTATACTCCTTGGCCCGACAGACCTGCAGGAAACTCCTCAGCGGTCAGAGAGTTGGCTGGGGGCAGAGTGGTTAAAGTAGTGACCCCCAAATGTAGCTGCTGATTGAAACCATTTGGACACGGAAGTCTAGCTCTTCCTCTAGCCCCCTGCCCCCACATTCTGAATTAATTGGTATGCAGATGGCCTGGGTACCAGGAATTTTAAAAGCTCCTCAGGTGATTCTGATGTGCAACCAAGTTTAGAAACGTTTGCCAAAAAGCCTGTACTAATTACAAGCTACAGAGCATGAGTCTTTATGCGGCCACCTGAGCTGTGGCTAAAACCGCCAAGCTCCATCTCTGTGTGATCTAAGGGAGAGGAGGTGAGAGCAGCAAGAGACTCAGGAAGAACTTTCTTACTTAACTTCTCCACACCTCTGTTTCTTCATCTGTAAAATGGGGTTAAAATCAGACTTACCTCATGAGGTTGATGTGAGATTCAAGCAGGATAAAACACATAGTCATAATAATTGGCACCAGCCAACCAAGGGAGGTTGACTCAATGTTGGGGATGTGGGTGGAAAAAGCAGAGTCCCTGGAATCTCTCCTCAGATCTCTCTTCAGCAGAAATTCCTGTTGACAATCTGAAGCCAGGGGGACGGGCAGCATGGCCCCTGGTGAACCTGGAATCTCTTGGCCCTGAGTAGGATCTTTGGGGTATTATCCCTTGTTTAAGTATTGCCCCCCTCAATACACCCACATTAGTTTGACCATGTGTTTCACTTTGGGTTTCACAAAATACCATCCCCATTATAACCTGTAGGGTGGGTGGGGGATGGGAAGATGGGACTTCTACCCTTTCTCGCTCTTTGCAAGGTGGGATGTTATGGACATTCTGGAAACTTCAGCTCGGGCTTGGAAGCAACTCCTGGCTAGGCTTCCCGTGTCTTGGCCTCAAGGGAAAGTGGAGTTTCTCAGGAGGCCTGTGTGTCTTTAAGACTTGGAGAAGGAATAGTTGGGAGTGGGGGACCTGCAGGGAAAATTCCAACCAATAAGTTCCTTTGAAATGGAAGTGACATCTAGTGGTTTGAAAATGAACTGCCAAGCCGGCCCCCCAGGCCCAGGCTGTCCCTTGGGGTCCCTTCACTAGCCCTCAGGCCCGTCTCCTCCAGGGCCACAACCCAGCTAGAGGGGCCTACAGCCCCAACAATAGGCTTTCGGTGGTAAGGTGGCTTTCCTGGTCCCAAACCAAGTGGGAACCCCTAGCCAGGCCCCGGCCCCTACCCCGTGCTCGGAGAGGCCAGGCCTGTGCAGGCAGGAGAGGCCCAGAAGTGTATCCCTTTCCCGGTCCGTCAGGGCCATGGTGTGGGTTCCCCAGGTGAGCTGGGCTCCTTGGCCTCCTGTCCCTCGATTCTGAGGAACGCTGTCCTGGTTCCAGCCCCAGAGAAGTCCTGTGCAGGCCACAGTGCTGAATCATCAAAAACCTACAGCCGCCACTGTTATGCAATGGCCCGCCGCTGCCTGGTGTCAGGTACAGGCCTCAGCCTTGGGGAGCATAGCACCCAGACTTGGGGTGTGTGAAATGGGGGCCTGAGGAGAGCCTTGGCCGTGAACCCAAAGAGATGGTGGGAGGAGGGAGACAGAAAATCTATTGCTCTTCAAGGTTCTTGACTTGAGGATCCCAAATCTGAGGGGGACACAGCCCTGTCCTCAGGGAGCTCCAGTCTGATGGGGACACAGCCCTGTCCTCAGGGAGCCCCAGTCTGAAGGGAGACACAGCCCTGTCCTCAGGGAGCCCCAGTCTGAGGGGAGACACAGCCCTGTCCTCAGGGAGCCCCAGTCTGAGGGGAGACACAGCCCTGTCCTCAGGGAGCCCCAGTCTGAGGGGGACACAGCCCTGTCCTCAGGGAGCCCAGGTGCAGTTGGGGGCAGGAAAGACTGATGGACACATGAAACAGACCGATGACTCTTTCAAGCACTAGAAAAAGCAGGGCAGGTTGCACAGGTCAGCAGAGCCCCAGGGCTGGGCTGGGAAGGGACAAATGAGAGACTGAGATTAAGTAACAAGTGCTCAGGGAGGCAATGCCCTGAAGGTGGCAGGAAACCCATCCCGCCCCCTCTGTGAGTCACACCGGTCCTTCCCTCCTCCCCTGTCTCTGGCGCACAGGGGTAAGGGACCTCAGCCCACCTCCGGAACCGAGACCAGTGGCACCAGGGCCTGAGTGGGTAATACAAGGGACTCGGGAGGACCAGGAGGGCTTGCTGCCGTTGACTGGACACCTGGCACACCTCCGTTTCGTCCTCATCCTGTGGAGAAGACCTCCTGGGAGGCTCAGCCCTGTGGCCTGTGTCAACCCTGCCCCTGTCCTGCCCCATCCCCTGAGTGAGACTCGGCTGCTTCTGGCCTTAGCTCTGTGGTTCTGGAAGCTTCCGCAGGCCCCTTCTCCAAAGCCCTAGGCCCAGGCACAACCTGCTGGGTGAGGAAGCGTCTCTCCCAGGGGATGAGCGTTCAAGTTCGGCTTCCTGGAAGAGCTGAGAGATCCGGACACCTAGCAGCGTATGCTCCCCGAGCACTAGGAAATACTTGTCTAGCTTCATCTTGCTGCTTTTCGTTTCAGTGAGGTACCAGATGGCCGTGGTGGAAAACATTTCAGGCACAGGAACAAGGAGTGAATCTGAGTAAGGGGTATAGGCCGTTCTATCTTATTCTTGCAACGTTTCTATAAGTTTAAAATGACTTCAAAGCAAAATAAAAATTTAAAAACAAATTCCAGCAGAAATGTCTCATTTTTTTTTTTCCCTCCAGCGACTTCTTAGTTCCCTTTCTTGGTGGCTCCCGAGCTACCGGCTCCCCTGTGCATCCTTCCAAAGACGACCTGGAGTGTGGACAGGACGCTGCTCCGCAGGGGACCGCTTTCCCTTAGCGCGTCTGGGAACCATTTGTCCCGGGTGCACACAGAGTGTCCTGCCTTTGTTTCCAGGGCCCCAGAGTCTCCCGGGGAACAGGCTGTTCACATTTTCATTTGGAAGCTAACGTGCATTGGAATGATCAGGAGCAAGAGGCGTTGGAGCCACGAGGCAGGAGTTTTGATCCCTGCATCTCTCATTTGTGGACCAGGATGAATAGCGGCACCTCCCCCAGAGCGTTCCGGGTGGATTAAATGAGATAATACTTGTCAAGGGCTTAGGACACTGCCTGGTATGCAGTAAGCACTCAATAAATGTTAGCCACTCCTCCTAAGATAATGTTGCCAACCCCCTCCCCCCCCTTTGAGAGAGCAGGGCAGTTTCCAGGCTTTTATTATTATAAACAATGATGCAAACGAATATCCTTGTTCTCGCGTCACTTGGTACTTGGGGGAGTGTATCTGCAGGAAAAATGCCAGGGAGTAGAGTTGCTGGGTCAAAGGCCACGCGCTGTTTTAATTTCGAAAGACACTGCCAGGTTGTCCTCCGTGGAGGTAGGCCCAGTTGTGCTGCCACCAGCTGCGTCTGAGGCTGTTTCTCCACAGCCTGCCAACACAGTTGTGTGTCACTTGGACACGGCGTTTCTTAACTGTAGCTGGGCACCGAACCTGTATGAAGCGTCTAAGGGGATCACTTGGCTTTTCCCACCTCCCACAAAGAAGACTAAATGGTCTATGGCCAGCAGGAGTCTCCTAAAGTTGACTGCCAAGGCCCATACATATTTCATTTTACACATTTTTTATTAAGCATTATGATGCTCACAACAAGTTTATACATTGTTCACGGATGCTTTTCCTGGGTCTGTTAGCGCAACAGGACTGTTGGTTAAATCTGGTAATTCTTTAGAACGGGGTGGGGAATGTCCGGCCCTCGGGCCATATAAGGCCCTGAAATCATTTGGTCTGGCCCAGCCAAGGCAACCACAGGCAGGACTAGAAATTCAATAAATCTAGGAGGAGTTTTTTGCATAGCAACATAAATTTATATTAAGTGAATTATATTAAAGCGAGTGATGTTATAAATATCCAAATGGCCCTTGGCAGAAAATAGGTTTCCCACCCACCCCAGCTTTAGAATGTGTTTATCGTCACCATTTCATCTGAGCCAGGAATCCTCCTCTTTTTTCAATCCTTACCTAAGGAGGATGTTTTTTTCCACTGACTTTTAGAGAAGTGGAAGGGAGGGGAGAGGAGGAGAGAGCAGAGAGAGAGAGAAACATCCATGTGAGAGAAACACATTGATTGCTTGCCTCTGGCACATGACCCGACTGGGGCCAGGGATCGAACCTGCAACTGAGGCATGTGCTTTTGACCAGGAATCGAACCCCAGACTCTCCAGTGGGCCGGACGATCCTCTAACTACTGGACAACACCAGCCGGGGCTCAGATTTCATTTTTAACATCTATCACACATATGAAGGCACACAGACAATGCTAGCACACAATTAGCTGTGACAGTGGGGAAGCCTGGCTGGTGTTCTTAGAATTAGACCTCTGGTTATGGATAAAGTGATCAGTCAACCCCTCTCCCTTCTTTTCATGGGAAATTGGAGCTGATTATAAAGAAAAAGAAAGACGGACCCTGCATTCAGAGAGCTGTCATCAGAACACCAAACCTTCACCAACACAAGCGATAGCTCAAGCACGAGTGTCCTTTTGCAAAAGGAGTTCCTGCCGAGTTGATCTCAGTAGGTTTTCACTAAAGCCCTTTAGACAGTTACTGGAGGCACAGGCTCCTTTGAAGGTGGCGACTCTGGGCAGGCGAGCAGGCCTGCGAGGTCTCGAGGTCTCGCCGATTCTTCCTGTTCCCCCACAGCTGCACGTACCTTGAGCTCACACAGGCGCAGGCTGGAACACTCCCTCATGATTCACTCTGATTTAGGGTGGCATGCCAGACTTTCTAGGACTTTCATGGGCTCTCTGGGTTAGCCTGGCATCAAAGCCTCTGACGCCTCTTTCTCTCCAATGACCTTGCCAATCTGACAAATGCCAAGGACTTTGCCTGTGCTCGATCTGGTGTGGAGACCATCCCAGGCTGCTCAGAGAGGCGGAAGCACTCTGCCTTGTCTCCAGAAGCCCCTCAGGGGTCAGGTTTAAGGTGAGGGCGTCCTTGAGTGAAGGTCAAATAGTTTTCTTTCATTTCTGATTGTTTAATAAACTTTATTTTTATCTAATCTAAACACACATGCAGAAACATGCACAAATCACAAGTATATCGCTTGATAATGTTTTACATGCAATTTATGAGTTTTAGATGAACTAATCATCCGGATAAAGAAATAGAGCTTCCCACAAACCCTGCCGCATGTCCCCCCCGCCCAGTTGCCACCATTACGAAAGGCAGGCACTCTTCCGTCTTCTATTCTTGACAGTATTGCCTGACTTTGGGACGTCATGTGAGTGGAATCACATCATGTGAACTCCACTGTGTCTGATTTCTTTTAGCAAAAGAAATCACCTTGTGGTGTGAGTGGTTCATCCATTCTCATTGCTGTGTAATCCATTCCATTGATGATCATCCAGCTATTTCCGGGTGAGGGCTCAGGTGACTAATGCTGCTGTAAATATTGCTATCTACGCCTGTGGTACAACATTTCTGTATATACCTAGCAGAGGACTGTGTCGCGGGTAGACACTGCCAGTTTTCTGAAGGGGCTGTATCAATTTCTGCTCCCAGCAGCAATACAGGAGAGTTTCAGTTTCTCCACATCCTCACCAACACATCAGTGGTTGTGATTTTACCATTCTGGCGGTCAAAACGACCTTTCTAAACTATATAGCCTTTGATCACTTTCTTACTTGCAGATTTAAAAAATTTCCCCAACATGCTATTGGGAAAACTTTCAAACATACAGAAAAACTGAAAATATTGTACAGTGAGTACCCATATGTGACACAATCACATGATCTAATTATGCAATCAACATTTTATTATTTTTTCACATGTCTAATCATTCGTCCACCCATTCATCCATCCATCAACTATCTTTTCTTAATTGCCATGCTTCTGTATGAAGGTAAAATCTACGTACCACCACATGCACCCATTTCAAGTAGACATTTAATGAGTTAAGTAAATGTAGATAGGGGTGCAACCACCATCGGCACAGTCCAGTTGGCTATGCTTCTGTCCCTGACAATATTCCCCTGTGTCATTTGGGGCTGGTCCCTACTCTGGCTTCCAATCTCAAGCAATTGCTGATCTATTTGCTTTCTCTCCATGTAGCCTTAGCTTTTCCCAGAAATTTCATATAGACGGAATCGTATAGTGTGTAATGTTTTCTGTCTGGCTTCTGTCATTGAGCTTAATGCTTTTGAGATTCATCCATGCTGTAGCATGTGTCAGTCCTGTTTTTGCTGAGTAGTATTCCAATGTGTGGATATTGTGGTATATCCACAATTTTTTAATCCATTCTGTTCATTGTCCCAATCAGTTTTGTTTTTGTTTTTTTTAGGTATATACGAGCATTTTTTTTTTTTTATTGATTTCGGAGAGGACGGGGAGAGAGAGAGAGGGAGGGGGAGAGAGAGAGAGAGAGAGAGAGAGAGAGAGAGAGAGAGAGAAACATCAATGATGAGCCTTAATCGGTTTGGCTCAGTGGCTAAGGCACTGGCCCGGGGACTGAAGGGTCCCAGGTTTGATTCAAGTCAAGAGCACATGCCTGGGTTGCAGGCTCGATCCCCAGTAAGGGGTGTGCAGGAGGCAGCTGATCAAACATTCTCTCTCATCATTAATGTTTCTATCTCTCCCTCTCCCTCCCTTCTTCTCTGAAATCAATAAAAATATATATTAAAAAAACAAAACACATCAATGATGAGAGAGAAGCGTTGATCGGCTGCCTCCTGCATGCCCCACACTAGAGACTGAGCCCGCAGCCTGGGCATGTGCCCTGACCAGGAATTGAATCATTACCTCCTGGTTCCTAAGTCGATGCTCAACCGCTGAGCCAAGGGCCGGGCCCAATCAGGTGTTAATGACAGGATCAGCCCGTAATGAGATCTCACAGGAGATAGAGGGTAGAGACAGAGACAGAGAGAGTTAGAGACGGAGAAGACAATATTCTTGGGCCTCCTCTCCTTTGGGAGACCTCAGACTACCCTGTTGTCAGCCATCTCCCTCTCTGAACTCTGCATACCTGGCCATCCTCCCTCGCCTGAAGATCACAGCTCCCTGACCCGGCTTGGTGTCTGTTTCACGGGTGACTGTCTCCTTAAATCCTATAATGTTCCCGAAGAGCTCGGCACACTGTGGGGCAGGGTTTAGGATTGGGAAAGAGTGGCCTTTGTTATTCACTTCCCCTACAGCTTGAGGAGAGTCATGGCTTTTGTGTCCCTTCCCTGTAGCTCCAAGGCTGGTACAGTTCCGGGCACACGGGAAGGGAGGACGAAGGATGGTGGCAGGGCAGTGGGTTGGGGGCTTTAGGCAGTCGAGGCCTGAGCGCCCCCGTTCCAGCTCTCTGGTGAGGTCCCTCTTAGAGCAAGGGCCCTAGGCTGGCTCTAGGAAGTTGCTAGACCTTGGTGCCAAACCACAGCCGGGAATGCCAGCAGCACTAACGAGTTCAGTGTGAGCCCGGGAACGAGGAGGCTCCTGCCACAGAGGCCAAGGCAACTGTGGGAGGCTGCTGAGACCCCAGCCAGCCAGGAGCCTGAACCGCTGCCAGGCACGCCGCTCCCTCCCCGCCTCCCTCTCGCCCGCAAGTCCCAATATTCCTGCTGTCTTTCCAGGCCGACCTTCCCATGGGCTTCCAGGAGAGCGGAGGGTGTGGGCTCCCAGGCGTTGCCAATGTCCTCCTCGCTTTCTTTCCCACGTGAAATGACGTCCTGGAACTTGGATGTGCCTTAGCGGCCCCGCTGCCCGTGCGTGCCATACTCGAGGGTTTCTGCTCTCCAGTGCAGTGGTTCTCAAACGCGAGCATGCACACTCAAGTGCAGAAACCAGAGTGACCGACTCCGCACCGCTGGGCCGGGGCCCGGGTGTTTTGCATGGCTGACCAGTTCCCAGGCGATCCTGGGCCGCGGATCACACTTTGAGAACTACTGCTCTAAAGCTGTGGCCTGTCCTCCGAGGGCTCAGCTGGCCCCTCCTGTGTGGTGGGAGCGGGGGTGGGGGGGATGCAGGAAGAGGCATCCGCTTCCTTCTCTGCCTGCACACGTCTGTTCTGTTCGTAGAAACGTTGGGATCTTGACGGTGACAGTGACAGCAGGAAGTTCACAGTCACACAACGTCTTGTCTCCAACTCACCATACAAATAAAGAGAGATCAAAGCGGGAGAGTGTCTGAGCATATAAATCAGTGGTTTCATAAAAGAATCATCAGAACCTATTATTTTGCTTTCACTGCAGTGTCAGTAATAAACTTCATTTTGATTTTGGAAATGACCCATGTAAAAAGAACTCTTAAAATTACACGGGTCAGACCAAGATAGCGAGGGCAGGTTTTTTTCTTCTTCTTCTTTTGGCATTGTTCTAGATTCTAGTATGATTATTCAGATCCAGCTCCATCTTATGGTCAAGCTGGGCCTGAATTAACACATAAAACCCCCCATTTTACATCTGAGGAAACTGAGGCACGGCCGTCAAATGGCAGATTCAGAATCCCAACCCAAGTCCTTTTTTTTTATTCCAATTCGGACTTCGGGCCCCAAAGTGTGATTTTTTTTGTTTTGTTTTGTTTTTGCCCCATCACAGCTGAATATTAATGCAATATCCCCCGGATAATTTCTAGCCAAATTGCAAACACATCGGGCTGGATGAAGGCTAAGGGGGGCTCTTCTGTTACCTGGGGTGGGAACGGCACCCACCCCAGCTGGCTCTGTGAGGAGAAATGAAAGAAAAACCGATTCCTCTCCAGGCTTATCTGAGCTTAAGGCAGGTGAGGTTGATCAGGGTGGCTGATTCACTGTGATCACAGTTCCCTGGTCCTCAGCACCTGGGATGTGTGTTTACACAAGCCAGGTACGTTGCTTGGTGCCAGCTCAGAGGGATTCGAGTGGCACTGTGTCCAGCTGGGCCCCCTCGGTCCACCCCAGGGCAGGTGGTTGCTAAGTAAGGAAAGTGTCCACCCTCCGGTGTGTGCAGAGGCCATGTGCATGGGCCCTGTTGGAAGGGACACTAATTAAGGAGCAGACAGCATGCTGTTGCCTCCTGGACCTGTTGGTGGGTCCCAGATTTGTGGTGGTGGTGGCGGGGGGTGGTATTTAAACAGGGAGTGAGCTCATTTATGGATTAGATTGAGACCTTTCAGCTTCAGTGCTGCTGGGGGAGGCTGGGGAGGAAGATGGAGGAGGACGGTGGGGGATGACGGGTTTTGACGGTTGGAAACGACATGCAGTTTGGACGGTTGGGATGGTGAGGGTGGTGGTGAGGGATGGTGGTGTGGGAGACGGGATGGGAGAGGAAGGGTGGGTATTAGGATGAAGGGCTGGGTAGCTCTGGAAGGTCCTGGCAGGGGATGGAAGGTTTATCATGGTTTGGGGTGCTGGAGGGGGGGGGGGCGTGTGGCCTGGGGGAAGCATTGCCTTGGGTCACGTACTCCTGTTCCCACAGGCGCCTACGGGCGTGTTTACCAAACCCGCTACAGCAGCCCTGCTGGGAGGTCCTGCCTGGCTGAGCTTCAGCAAACCTGTTTCCCTAGGAGGCCTCCCTCCGCTCCGCAGCAGCTGGGTGCTGAGGTCAGCAGCTGGCGAAGCTGTAAGTCAGCACGAGTGCAGGTTGTGCTCGGCGCCAGCACAAGAGAGGGCCCTGCCTGGCATGGCCTCCTCTGACCCCACCCCAGTGGGGAGGCAAGAGGTCATCCGGGAGACCCTGGCCAGGTTCATGGAGGAGGTGTGCAACCTGGGGCGGCCTGAGGCTCCAGCTTGGCTTTGGAGAAGCCTGGACGTGGAAATCGGGAGAGCCCTTTAAGGGCCGCCTGGTGCAGTCCCACGGAGAGAAAAGAGGGGTTTTATGATTCCCATTTCCCAGAAAGGACACTGAGGCCTGGGGAGGGGAGGAGCTGTGCCCAGGACCCACTGAAGGCAGCGGAGGCACTGGACTCAGAGGCTCAGCACCCCAGTCCCTGGACTTCTGACTCTGAACCCCAGCTGCAGCGGGGCCTCCAGTTGTGCACACAGGTCGAGGTATGGGGCAGTGGGCTCAAGGGCCGGTGTCACAGGGCCAGGCTGCCTCCTGGGTCTGCCATTCACTCGGGGGTGGGAGTGACTCTGTACATAGGGCTCTGGGTGGGGGAGGATGGAATGAGATGGGCACAGGGAAAGCTCCCTATGAGCGTTCGTTTTCTTCTCCCCACGTCCTTAGTCCTAGGTGGGAGGTTTACATGTGCTTCAGTGTGTGTTTGTGTGTGCCACTGAGTGTATGAGAGTGAGCACAGGAGGAGGGAGAGAGATAGAGAGAGAGAGAGAGAGAGAGAGAGAGAGAGAGAGAGATATTCAGAAATCCTGGCCAGATTCAGAAAGCCGCAGTGAGGAGAAGCCACAGTGTTTACTGATGTTGGGAGGCAGTAGAGATTGGAGCTTCTAAGATTGGCCTGGCACGGGGGTGGGTGCCTGGCATGGGAGGTGCTCTGAGACCTGTCAGGCTGCTACAAACCCCGAAGGCTGCTGCCCTCGGAGCTGGCAGGGCAGGCCAGGGCTGGCGTCAGAATTGGGCAGCATCTCCTAGGGGCTTAGAGTGAGATTGCCCCCCAAGTCCAGGTAGGTAGGTATGTCCCACTATCAGGAGTCGGCCCTGAGGAGGTCCCGTTGGGCATTTGTAGAGCAGCCCAGCCAGGGGTATCTGACTAGAGGTTGGGTATGATTCCAGCCAAAGTTAACCACTCATAAATAATTTATACAGAGGGGGGAAAAGAATTTAGGCAGGGAATGAGATCGATTATGGATTAGATTGAGACCTTTTGGCTTCAAGTGGGGAGTGCTGCTGGGGGCGGGTGAGGATGAAGATGGAGGAGGAAGCAGGGGATGATGGGGTTTTGATGGTTGGAGATGGCAGATACGGGGTGGAAGTTAGGAAGAGTCTGAGGGACCCTTCTCTACCCCAGCAATTCCCCAGGCTCCAGAGTATCTGTTGATGTCTCAGCATCTGCTCATTGCAGGGGGTTAGAGAATGGGCTGTAGGGTATCAGGAATGGGGGTGGGAGGTGAGGAGAGGAGACAGAACCGGCCCCCAGGCCTCCAGAGAATTCTGCCCTCCCATGGCCACCGGTGACCCTGTCCCCTCCCCTTGGTCTAGGAAGAAGTCTGAATACAGTCTACTTATTTGTGCTAATTGACATTTGCATGACGCGTCATCCCAGGAGCTTAGGGACCAAGAGTGCAAATCCACTCTGCAGTGGATTTGGCGACATCAACAGCTACACTGGAGCCTGGGGAATTGCTGGAGCAGAGAAGGGTCCTTCGGGCTGCGTCCCAGCTGCCTGTGGACTCCCCCATTGCACCCACAGAGGCATTTTGTGTTGAGTCCTTGAAGGTCAAAGCCGAGGTCAGACCTCAATGTTGGCCTTCCAGTTCAACCATTTCACTTCACAGATAAGAGCATGGAGGCCCAGAGATAAGGTGAGACTTGCTCAAGATTCCAGTTAGTGACAACGTAGGGTCAGAACCTCACCTTTCACTTAATGTGCACGAAAACACCCTTTTGATGACCATCCTTCACACACCCCCACCTGTCCTCCCGCAGCACCTCCAGCTTTAATTTGTTCCATAGCAGCACCTGACATTCTATGTTTATGCTGTGTGTCTTCTGTCCCCTCCGCCCACTAGAATGAAGGTCCCTGAGCACAAGAACCCCCCCTCCCCGTTGTAGTCATTGCCATACTGTCAGCATCTAGAATACATAGCTGCTCAGTAAGGCGTTGTGAGATTCATTCATGCATTTGTTCGTTCATTCATCCGCTCTCTTCTTCATTCCAGACTCTGAAAACACAGAGACGTGTCGGACCTGCCCTCTGGCCCACAGGGTGGGTGGCAAGAATGCAAATCCACGCTTCCATGTGCAGATTTTGTGACATCAACAGAAACACTGGAGCCTGGGAAATGGCAGGAGCAGATCAGGGTCTCATTTAGACTTCAGGCCCTTTCTTCCAGGCCTCGGCTGCCGGAAGCGAGGAGGGATGGTCTTACCAGGACCAGAACTCTGGAAGGCCCCTTGGGGAACAAGGACCTGGGGCTTGGGGGTAGGGTTCTCTCTGAGACCCAGGGCACGTTCTGGAGCAGGGGCAGGGGAGCCTCCAAGGCATGGAGGAGGCCAGAGATGGGAAAAGGTGGCTGTGAGCAAAGGGAGGGGAAGAGGAATGGGGGTGGGGTCATGGAGTGGGATCCTGGGAGGAGAGGGAGGATGGGGTGCTGTGGGGAGCTCTGAGTGTCAAGTGCAGGGTGTGTGTAGGGGAGGTAGAGGAAGAAGGACACTGACATCTATTGCTATTTGGGTGGGTTGGAGAGCGGGGGCAGCTGGGTGAGACAGAAGACCAGGCTCCAGCCCTGCAAGACATGCGGTCAGATAAAGAGGCATTACACAAGCCCAAGGAAGAGCTTTGACTGGAGGCTCAGCTTTCTTATCTGAAAAATGGGAGGGATGACATGACCCTGGGGGTGGATGGGAAGTGGGCCTTGTGTGAGATGATCTGTCTGGACCCCCCCCCGCCCCCCCAACACACACACGCTGGCCTGCCCTCCTAACCGCTTCGCTTTTCCCTGGGCAGCCTCTCTGGGCAGCAGGGCTCTGGGGCTCGGCCTGGAGGAGGGGCCAGTCCCCACCCTCTATGCTTCCCCAAGAGGCCACCCGTGTTCCTCCGTCCCAGGGGGCAGAACCCCCCCGTCCCTGTGGGTGCTGCGGGTTTCCTGGCCAGGACCCAGGCCTCCAGCACTGGGAACTGTGAGCAGGAGAGCAGGAGAGCCTGCGATCCTCCCTGGCCAGGCTGCGGCAGGCAGGGAGGGGAACTGGACCCCAGGAATGCGGGAGGAATGCCTGGGCTGCTTGCTCCTGTCCCCACCGCTCCGCTCCCAGCGGGGAGTGAGCAGGGCCCTGAGCATTCCTGGGGCTGGTGCTCTCCGTGAGGGCTCATGAGCGGCTTTGTGTGTGAGGGGTGGCTGGTCCTTCTCTCCACAGGGACCGTCTCCAAGGAGGCTGCTTGGACGGATCTCTCTGCGCCACCCGCTCCCTGCAGTCCGCCCTCTGGCTGGGCAGCAGCGCTGTGGACACCTCGCTTCACTCCTGGGGGCGAAAGGGGTTGGTGTTTAGCTGGAGCAGGGCATCTGTGTCTTCCTTCAAACTGCAGCTCCCGGAGGTCAGGGTTTATGTTTCCCCTTCACATGGGCAGTTCCTTAAGGACTGAGGCTGTGACACCAGCTCCCCCAAGCGCTTCCTGGGCCAAGGTGGGTTGGCAGGAGAGAGAGGAACTACAGACGGTCCCCGCCCCCCATTCCTTTAGACCTAGGATCCAATGGCCACCTATCCCCCCTGCCAAGGGGCAACCAGCAGGAGCCAGGTGATTCTCCTGGACCACACACCAGCCCACTAACTAGCATCCTTTGCTCCCAGCCCTGTACATGGGCAGCTGAGGCCTCAACATATGTTAGGGAGGGAGAGGCCAGGCCCTGGTCACCCGCCGGGACAGTCCTGGGCCCTGCAAGGACCATACTTTGGGTTTGTCCAAACCCTGCTTGTAGCCTGGGGTCCATGGGGAAGGGTTGAGAGTGAGCAGGCCCTTGCACGCCAGGCCCCTGTCCACTAATGGTACCTGCACATTCCAGGCCTGTATCAGGCCTTTCATCTTCCCTTTAATGTTTGGCTGTGTCCCCATGAGCCAAGGCATGGGGGGAGGCTGGGCAGGCACCCAGGGGCAGCCAGGCAGGAGCAGTGGGAGGTGGAGTGCTGGCAGCTGGCCAAGGTCAGAAGTTTCTAGTGCCCTCAGCTTCCATCAAGGCCCTCGGGCTCTGATAGGGAAGACACATGTTGTCAAAACTCTGGCTGGTCAGACCCCATCTCCCTGTTTTAGACCATGGCTCGCTGGCCCCCGCTGGCAGGACATCCCTTTCCAAGTCGTCCACACACTCTCCTAGAGCAGCCCCAGAGGGTCAGTCTGTGGTTGGCGTTTTGGATAATAGGTTCAGAACTGGGCTCTCTGTGGCTAGGATTGGGGTACTGAGATGAGAGTTTAGGATCAAATTCTGACCAGGGTTATGCGTGAACCTGCTTTCTGAGCTAGGGGGATAAGACCCTGGCTAGGTAGGATTTAAGGATCAGGCTGTACCCAGAATTAGGGATCAGTTTATACCTATAATTAAGAGTCAATCTAGCCAGGCCTGCATGATTGAGCGTTGACCTATGAACCAGGAGGTCACGGGTTTGATTACCAGTTGGAGCAGATTGCCGGGCTCAGTCCCCAGTGTGGGGTGTGCAGGAGGCTGATCAATGACTTTGCATCATTGATGTTTCTCTCTCTCTCTCTTCCTCTCCCTTCCTCTCTGAAATCAATAAAAAAAGTATATGTATTTTAAAAAGAGTCAATCTAAACCCAGGTCTAGGGGTAAGTATACACCCAGAAGTAGGGAGCCAGTCTATACTCAAGATTAGAAATTAGTCTGCACCCAGAACCAGGCTATACCCGGGATTAGGGATTAGTCTATATTTAGGATTAGGAGTCAGCCTGTACATGGATCAAGGAGGAGGCTGTATCCAGGAATAGAGTAGTCTATACTCAGGGGTGAATGGGTACCAAGGGGTAAGTGTGCATTTTTCTTTGGGACTACATCTATGACTCGGCCACAGAAGGTGACCCCCACCTGCCCAGCCATAGAAAGCAGAAAATACAGTTTGCATTTTGGAGGAGAGGGAGTTTGCTGATTCCCCTGACTGCCCACTCTGGGTACCGCCTGCAGGAGCTACCAGGGAAAGGCCGGGAGGTTCATCACTCACAGAGAAAGTTCAGCTTGAGAAGTCACCAGGAACACCCGCGGGACAGAGCACGCCGCCCAGGCGAGGTCCAGTGAGTGGCTCAGAGACAACGTCGCCCAGTGCCACGGCCAGGAAGAGCGCTGGGCAACGCCACAGATGGCACTTTGGTTGACACTGCGCCTCTTGAAACTCACTCACGGAGAGCTCATTCTGCAAACATTTCCTGAATGCCTCCCACGCCTCAGGCCAGAGGTTCTCAACTTGAGTGCACGGGAGAGTCAACCAAGAAACTTGTGAAAAGGCTGATTCCTGGGCTCCACCCCAGGGACTCTGGAGTAGAAAGGGGGCTGCCAGGCATCTGTACTTTCAATAAAGTCCCGGGGGGGGGGGGCGGATCTGCTGCCCTGGCATTAAGATCATACTTTTGGGGACCTGTCCTCAGAAGGCTCATCGTGTGAGCGAAGGATCCTGGGAAACACTCCGAATGCGAGCAGGGTGGGCGCAAGGATCTCTTTTCAGACAAGAGCCGAGAAGGCCTGGGAAGAGGCAGCAGGGAGGTTCGCTCTTACTTCTGACCAGCAGAAAGCTAGACTTGCACTTGGTGCAAGAACCGTGTCACACGTAGCTGTTCAACCATCCCAGAGCATTTTCATGTGTTTGGCAAGGTAGGGGAATTCAGGCAAACACACAAAAGATTAACTTGGAGCAGGGAAATATAAAACAAGGCATAATGAATGCATTGAACGAGGCAAAGTAAAAGAATGTCTGTAAAAATGCTATGTGGGTCGCTTGCTAAGAGGGGGAAGAATCCATAAGTCATTATTATTAGATGATTAGTAACTTACCAACTGTCTATAAACAATTGTCTGGAAGGACAGTGCTCAAAGGATGCAGTTCGACTGTACACTGTGCGCTTCACTCTCCTCTGCACGGCTGCGCAGCCGAGAGCTGGTCTGCAGTTGGTAAACGGAAGCACCAGCACAGGGTGTGTCTATTCATTTCACAAACATGAAGTTACAATATGGACTACGTGTTTGCAGACATTTCTCTCCCCCATCTGCCTCTCGGTCAAGGACCCTGCTGCCATTTGCCACAACATGGGGATGCATTTGAGAGTATCATGATAACTGAAGCCAGTCAGACAGAAAAGGACCAGAACTGTGTGGTTTCACTCCCACGTGGGCTATAAAACAAGACGCAACACATGAACAAACTCCTCGATACAGAGAACAGAATGGTGGTTACCAGGTGGAAAGAAGGGTGGGGAGCGGATAAGGAGGGTAGAGGGGGTCAGGAGACTAGACTACATTGGTGGTGAGCACACTATAGACTCTCCAGATGTTGTATTATAAGGTGACACACCTGAGAGTTCTATGATGTTATTAACCAGTGTGGCCCCCACACGTTTATTTAAAAAATCCCGATGCTAAAGTGCTCAGTCATCTTGAGGGCCTTGTTGAAGGCAGACAGGCTGGACCGAATGACTGTTCCTCGGTGGCTCGCTGCCATGTGGCATGCTTCTGGAAGGTTATATAAATTTTCTCTGGTTATATTTCCACGTTTGCCTCTGAGGATGAATGGCCTTCCGGGCCTGCCTGCGGGTCCAGAGCTTGAGGTATCGTGCTGCTCGGACCCGGGAGCGAGGGCTGGATGGTGTCCCAGGAGCTCCTGGGGGGCCACACCCTCAGCGGCCGGTTCCTGACCCTCCTGTGCGGAGGGCAGAAGGTGACTTTCCATTCCCCGGGGCTGGGCTGCAGGCCACCTGGTCACAGCCTCCTTAGATACTGCTAGGGACATTTTTTTTCATTTATCGCAGTTAAATTTCACCTGGTTGGTTTCAGGCCAGTGTTCCCAGAGAGGTTGGGAATTCCCCTAGCTCCTTCAGCTGTCCAGGGACTTCCCCAGCCCCCTGGACACTCCCTACCTCCCAAGGCTCACATCCGCAGGCCATTGCTCCATTTCACTCATTCATTCAGCAAGCATCCACGGAACGCCCACTAGGCACTGGGATCTGGAGGGAGAGGCATGGGTCACAGTACAGACAGGTGGACAGGCACAGAACAGACCCGCTCTCTCCAGTGTGGTATAAGGAAGTAGGGGGCGTAGGAGGAGTACCTGATTCAGACACGGGGAGCACATGGAAGGCAAGGAAGTTTTCATGATGGAAGTAACACTTTGTGTCTCCAATTGTGAGAAGGAAGGAGGGGGTTGTGGGTGTGCAGGCAGAAAAAATAGCCTGAATTCAAGTCTGGAGGCTTGGAACAGCGTGGTCAGGGTTGGTTTGCAGGTCACCTTCTTGGGGCTAGATCATGATGTTCAAAGCAGGGTGAGGATGGGGCTGAGGCTGGGGAGGCTTGCAGGGGCACGATCACAGTGGAGCGTGGGGAGCTAGGCCCCTATCCTGTGGGGAAGGAGGAGCCACGGAAGGTTCCACCTAGAAGAGAATGACCTGGTCAGCTCTGCCAACTTGACACCACTGTCCACTAACATCAGCACTGGATATAACATTTTCGGTGGGTCCCTGTATCTTTCTAAAGAGAGAGCTCTGGGAAGTCAGGCTGGCATAGGAACTGGACAGTGTCCTGAGTCACTCAACTGCAGATTTGGGGGGAGGGTGAAGACTTCCCAAGCCAGAAAGATTTGGATGCCTCAGTGTTTGAGTTCTGGCCGGTAGAATGGGAGTGACTGGCGGTCTAACGCTGATGGCTGAGTGGTGGCCAGAGTGAGAGCGCCTGCATGAAATAAGCAGGCAGTGCAGCCCAGGGAGGGGGCAGCTGGAGCTCATTCCAAGATAGCACCGGGTGGGCCTGGGGCCCTGGCCACCATCCCCACTGCTGCCTCATCAGCTGTCTGAAGTCCCTCTTTGCGTGAGGTCTGATAACAGAGCCTGGGGAGCTATCCCCACCATAAACAGTCAGGCTTCTTCCACTGGTCTGGTGCCTGGGCCCCGTGTGCCCTGTGGCCTGCCAGCCCTCTGGCCCCAGAATAGGGGTGGAGAAGAGGGTCTGCCCAGCTTCCTGCAGGCCTCACAGTTGTGCAAGGCTGTCTGGTTCCAAACAAACCGTAAACCTTCTATCTCCCTGGCAATTCCAAGCATTCTGGCCAGCAGGTGGCCAGGCCGGCACTGCTAGGGACAGCCAGGGCCCAGGTCACCGGCCAGGCCTGCCTGTGACCAGGGGTGAACCGAGATCACAGGGTCTGGGCTTAGAATTGCTGGGTCCCTGGGGGGATGGGAAGAGCTCTGGGCAGAGAGTCAAGCACCCCAGCTTCTAGTCCTAATTCTCCTACCAACTTACCGTGTGACCGAGGGCAATCTCCTTCCCCTCTAAGGGCCTTAGTCACGTTGGCTGAGCCTGAGGAGTTTGGTGATGATGACCCAGAGCGCCTTCTCTCCTGGTGTTCTGGGAGTCTGAGTTGTGACCTGGAGGCCCAGGAGAGATCATGCAGCCTTGCCCCAGACTCTGGACAAGAGGCACACCCACCCCTCTTCATTCACTCACTCACTCACTCATTCATTCATTCATTCATTCATTCATTCATTATCAACTCCAACTCCAAAGAGCAAACCACAGGCGAGAGAACTCTGGGTAAACACAGTCTGTGTAAGAGTAAGGAAGACCTTCTCGGATCTGACTTGGAAGCTTGCAGGTGGTGCTTCATTTAATATTCAATGCATTCTTTCACTCAGTGAAATGGAAGAACGAATGAACTCACCCATTCTTCATTCATTTGCTTAATAACTATTAAGAGGCACCTGCTTTGTGCCAGGCACTGTGTTAGGACCTGCGACTTACTGGTAACCAGATGGGCAGGATCCCAGTCCTAGTGAACTCGTGGGCTGGCCTGGCCCACTTATCTCCCCGAAAAGCTGGAATGCAGCAGGGATCCGGAGCGTAAGCCCCAGCAGCCCTGGGACTCACTAGGACCCCGTCCACCCTGACTGTCCTAACCACCGAAGGCGGAGGGGAAGCGGGAGCCAACAGATCCAGCTCCAGGAAGCCGCTCTGCTGTGCAGACACTCTGCCCATGTCTCTGGAGCCAGCGGGGAAGCCACCCAACCCCTCAGGGACCTCCAGAAGCCTGGGGTCAGTGGGTGCAAAGGCAGCAGGGTGCTGGGTGAGGCCTGCGGTGCCCAAGGAGCAGGGTCTGTTTCCTCCTGGGCCCCTCCCCGTGCACATGGGCTAATGCAGTGCTCAGCGAGAAGGGGCCAGAGAGGGGAGGCTGCCCGGGGGCCTCGTGTCGCTCTGGGTCTGGAGGAACTGTCTGGGGAAGTGATTCTACCTGGGAAGGACTCCGGGTCCTTCAGAACCTGGGAAGGTGAAGAGGGCTGCCCTGGCTGATGCTACCTGAGTAGTGGCCCTTTGTTGCTCTCACAAGCATGACGGGCCTGCCCTTCCGCCTAGCGATGGTGAGGACGGTGTGAGAGCGCTGGCCTCTCTGAGGGGGTTCCTGGCCTCTCTGAGGGGGTCCTGGCCTATCTGAGGGGGTTCCAGCTACAGAGGGGTGCCTCTAACAGGGGAAATGGGCCTGGTCCAGGCCTGTCCTCCCTCTAGGCCCGTGGCCAACTCAACCGCCCCTTCTCCCTGCATGGCCTTCCGGGCTTCCAGGGAAGGGACGCAGAGGCTAGGACAGGCATTCTGCTCGTTTCCCCGGCTCCCTGCAGCAGGCTCTGGACAGCAGCCAAGTGGGCAGATGCGGACGGACCCTCTTCTCCTTTCTGTCCCCGCTTTTCGATGATTTCCATCAGATTTAGGCCCCTGGCTTTTTTGGTAGATCTTGCCAGTATTTTAATATTTGAACTAATTAAGCTAGGTTAGTATTCCAAGTCAGCATTTGGTTGAACTGATTTTCTCTTAGGGAAACTGAGTTCCAGAGGGAGGACAAGGATTTACCCAAGTTCATACATCCAGCCGGGGCTGAGCTGGGACCAGAACCCAGGTTTCCGCAGTTGCAGGTTGGCTGTTGGCTGCCTTCCTGGCAGCTCCAAAACTCTAGGTGATGCCAGCTGCGTAATTCGTGGGGTCCACAGCAAAATGAAAATACTGCCCTACTTGTTCAAAAATTATTAAGAATTTCAATATGGTGCTGGACAGCAGATGTGGCCCTTCTAGACAGGGGCTCACATGGCCCGTACCCTAGGAGTGGGAGAAAGGAACGGGAGAGCCCGCCAGCGTGCCTCTGGGAGTCAGAGGATGTGTGCGCTTCAGCAGGATGGGTCTCTGAGCCAGCCAGAGCCTTGCTATTCCAGGGATGAGTCAACACCACAGTTTGGGGATCTCCCCTGCACAGAGGGTCCATAGGATGCAAAAAGTGGGAGGAGACTGATGCAGAGATGTGTCTTTATTTGCAGCTATCTGCCTTAAACAGCCCCCACTGGAAAGTTCTTGGGGACCCCAGGAGAGGCGGGAGGTGCAGCCATCACCACCAGCAGAGGCTCCAGGCTGAGTAACAAGGGAGTCGTGAGGGGGAGGTGGCAGCGCAGTTCCTACCACCTTATGCAAGAGGGAGAACAAAGGGGCCTTGCTGGGAGGTATTATAAGATTAAGTGGCTGGGTCCAATTCAAGCCCCTTGGGACCTGAATTAGCCACAGCCACTGAAAGGGGGGGATGAAAGCTCCTGGCCTCTCCCAGAGGCCCTCTCACTCCCAGCTCCCTGCCTGGGCCTCCTCACAGAGCTAATCTGCTGCTTTGCTCCAGTTCCTTCCTGGGGCCTGTGTGAGGGGCTGGTCCCCTCCACTTAGAGGGGACCGGAGCCTTCCTGGGGAAAGAGCTGTCTGACCTCTGACCCCTGACCCCGGGGCACAGTCTCTTTGCAGGCTGGGTGGCCCAATTTGGGCTGAATTTAGACACTTGGCTGAGCTCTGGGTTTGAGGGGAAATCACTGCTCCTCACTGGGCCTCTCCTTCCTGCTGATAAAGTGGGAATTTGGGGCCGTGGACCCAG
>PVJC01010964.1:0-42546 GCA_004026665.1 Murina feae | reverse complement strand
GAAAAGGCTGGCCTGACCACGAGGCAGGGTTTTCCCTGCTTTCTGGTGGCTGGAGGAAGATGGGCAGTAGGCAAGCTTGGGAGGCAGGCCGCACCCAGCCCTGGCCACGCTCAAAAAAGAGAACAACATGCAGGGGAGGGCAAGAGTCTGAGAGATCAGCATAGAGGGGGTGCCTGCTCCAAGCCTCCACGGTGTGCCTAGGGGCAGGCCCCCGGCAGGTAGACACACACACAGGAGGACTGCTCCGAGCCTCAGATGCGGCTGGGGGCAGGTCCCCAGTGGTGACACACACACACACACACACACACACACACAAAAGGCGCCTGGCAGATTGGGGCCATCATAGGACATCCACTGAGGGGTCCCAGACTGTCAGAGGGCACAGGCCGGGCTGAGGGACTCCCTCCACCCCGAGTGCACAAATTTTTGTGCACCGGGCCCCTAGTACATAATAAAAACTATTATTAAACTTACGTTCATAAAGCATGATGCAGAAAATGATCCTGAGGGAACTGTAAATGAAAGAAACAGGGTATAAAGTGATAGTATTACATTTATAAAAATCAGCACACTTTTTTAAAACGACTGGAATAAAATAGAATAAAATATTAATTGTGGTTTGTTTTAAAACCATCACCTTCTGTTAATTTTTATCTTTTATTTTTTTTAATGTCAGCTACCTACCACCGTCCACAATTATTTTATTGATCAGCTTACTTGGGTCTTGACTCTCTCACCCTCTGGAATGGACATGTATGAGAAAGGACTCATGCTTGTCTTGCTCGCTGCTGTGTACTGTGTGTCTAGTGCCACGGGCTGGCAGACAGACACCCTTCAAAGATATTTGTTGAGTACATATGTTTACTTCTCACTTTTCTGTGTCCATAATTATGTTAATAGAAAAATTATAACTGATTTGATAGGGTGAAAACTATTTTTAAACCATTATCTCAGCCTTCCTTAAGGTGCATTATTGCTCTATAGTTCGTGGTAAGTCAGCAAATAATAAGAATGTTTCTCACATCGCTTTTTTGTTTTTTTTGAAGTAATCATTTCACCTCACAGCCTTTGTTTATTTTAATTTTCTGCCTTAGCTTTTAATCAACGTAGGAACATCCTCGGGAAGTTAATTTTCCACTGTTCTGTTTTGAACATATGAGAAGCTCTTCCTTTCCAGTTAGGACACTTGCAGTTCCACATAAGGTAGAGTTTCAGTTATTTTGCTGGTGACGGATTACCTTCGAGCCTTATTACGGACTAGAGGCCCGTTGCACGAAGAGATTCGTGAAATAGGCCTTCCCTTCCCCTGGCTGCGGGTACCGGTTTTCCTCTGGCACCGGTTTTCCTCCAGCCGGAGCCTTCCGTCTTCGCCTCTCCTGCTCCTCTGCTTTGTACCTACGTATACAAATTAACCACCATCTTTGTTGGGTTAATTTGCATACTCTCCTGATGGGCTGGTGAGCATAGTGGAGGGATGATCAATTTACATATTTGTCTATTATTAGGTAAGATGAAGAAATACTATAGTTTTTAATTCAAAATATTGTACTCTGACTAAATCGCAAATTCCTTCATTGGTTTTCTTGGTGTTAATTTCCCAGTGCCAGAGTCTCCACCATTGAGCCACTGTGCATCTCTGCCTAAGACTTTAGCAAAATAGGATTGTGATGACAGAGAGAAATCAGAATGCAAAACCTTTCCATCTGTTGCTGAAAATTTTCAGTCACAGAGACGCACCCCATCTTTCCCATGATTCCTCCTTCAGCGGTCAATTCTGCCATGGTTCTTACACGTCAGGGCAAAACTTTCTCCTACTTAGTGAGGGTCTCACTGAAACACTTAGGAGAAAGCCGGCACAAAGGAGAGCAGGACAAGGAGAGAAGAAAATAAGTTGAGGAGAGAGTCAGGTTCGGGAGTACAATGCAAAGCTGTGTTGTTTCAAGCAGCACTTAGAAAATGTCCACATCCCCAGGTCTGGAGCAGAAGTGACGTAAATTAGATGCATGTAGTGAATCTTCCAGTAGCATTTTGTTGCTGTGAAATCTTCTCTGAGCTCATAAATTAGGTTGACTCCAAATCACTAATGATTTGGTTTTTCTGAAATGCTATGATTGCTGAATATTAAGACCAGTTATCTTTAATTTTTCTATAATATGGAAGTGCATTGTAGTGGACACACCTAGAAGCAGTTACTATTGAAAGCCACACAGTGCAGAGTGACAGTAAGCTGTGTGCTCAGTTGGTCAGTGCCCTTTTGCTCTTATTGGCAGTGGTGGTGGTTGTTGATGCTGCTATTGTTTTCCTCACATTTAAGAAATGTGACATGTTGAACTTGTAATAAGAAATCCAAGTGAATTAGTAGTAGCATCATTTACTTAAAGCCGCACCAGAAATATTCATAGAAATTTGTATGCTGTGAGGGTCAAGTGAAATAATCTATGACTTGGTTTTGAAATTAACATGCAGTGAAGTAGGTGTTGGTGAATGATGATGATGTATCTGGCTGGACCCGATGGATTGAATTACCTTGCTCAAAAGTAAAAGTGCCTTGAGCCTTTTGCCACTCATCAGATCAGACTGAGCATACCACCTAATTTAGCTTCTCCATTGCTCGCCCCTTCCCCCATCTCAGCATAACTGTTTCTGTTCTGAAGCAGTATCTAAAATCTGTGTGATTCATCAAGAAAGACCAGCAGCCAAGGAGAATATTAATTATTTTCTTGCCTATCAGCCATCACCGCATAAGTATATCTTCTGCATCTGATTGAAAATTTAGCCTTTCAGATTTAGAATGGCTTGTTAACTTTTTGCTCCTTGTTCTCACACTGAAAAAGAATCTATACAGTCAAAGAGGCTAAGAGACCAGTGGATTTTTTTCTTCCTTGGGTAGAAAAGGTTTGTTCCTCAAACCTTTCTCGTATGCTCCTCCAACCCTACTTGCAGATCTCGGAACCAGAGGGTGTGGTGGGAGCTGAGGTCTGCAAAGCCATATCGCTCCAGGATATTTCTCATACTGCTCAGTTGTCCAACTGACATCTTTCTATCTGGCCTTAGAGTTCCACCACCGCAGTTACTACTTCATATTGGCTAATGAACCTGAGCCTATTTCCTCAGAGGCCTACTTGTATGAGATGATACAATTTGAAGGAAGAACTCAGATCCTAGAAATCGACAATGCCTCTTCTCCATTAATACACCTTATGAACAGTCTGGGGCAAGCTTCAAGTGAGGGAATGAGAGGCCTGCCCATGAATGGGCCCCTGTGACGAGAGGAGCCACATAAAGCCCTGAATTGGGAAGTCGTTTCAGAGTCCATCTCACATGTTTGGCAATGCACTAGAAGGACTCACTCAGCCTGCAGTTGTGCCCGTGGGTCAGATTTGTTACAGTGCGGTGGGAAGGGAAAAGGCACAGTGAAGTCTGGAGGATTTGTATACTGGCTTCCTTCTGCTTGCTCTCTCCCATGAGGAGGTGACACAGAACACTCTTCTCCTAGGAACAGAAATGCAACAACATGATGAGCAGTTCAGTGCCAGGGTCAGGCCTGGGCATCTGGCCTTGTGGGCACTCCGCCTCTTAGGTACCACACTCATTGCAGGCAGGAAAGCGGGTATCAGCATAACCACACTGTTTGCACAAACAGTCCAGGTGCATGTGTTATCAGTTAGGAAAAGGTGAGAACGGTTCCAAACGGTGGCCAACTTTACAGTTTTATCCATGTTTCTGTGCCCTGATGGATGGTGGCCTGTAGTTAAAGGCTTTCAGTATAATCGGACTAAAGAGATCTAAAAATGTGGCTCAGTTGGTTTGAGTTCTGTTCAGTCTATGTCATAAGTAATTCTAATCTGGTCAGACTTCAAGGATATAGTGTTATGACTAAAACACTCTAGTTTAATCACTGAGGAGGATTCCATGGGAGCTCGTATTTTAATACCAAATCAATGATCAGTTCTCTTTTCACAGTAAAGTGCATCTGCTTTCAAAGTACCTTGAGATTCAGTAAAAGACAAAGAATCCTAGTCAGTCTGCCTCTGCCAAAGGTTGGTTGGCTTTTTCTTTGCCAGTGGATTTTGGTGCCATGAATACTAAACAGATAGATCTATGAGACCCAAATGAGATGCCGGAGATTTATCTGAAGTGGAGGAAAGCTATAGACCTGGTACTGTGATGTTCTGGTTCTCAGCACAGAAGGGGGCTGTATGTTGGAATTACCTGGGGATTCGGGTTATGCGAGCTTCCGGTTCTTTACCACGTCCTCCTCCCCTTGTCTCCTTCCCCAGATTCTGGATTCTGTTCATCCTTAATAGTGAGCCATGGCCATTAATGGTTGACATAGATGGTTTTATTTCATACACATTTAAGCTCCGATGTGTTTAAGATCATTGGCCTAAAGCAGTTTTTCCAAAGTGTCCATTGAATTCCAGTTTCTCAAGAGTCCAGGCTGTTTTGTTTTTATAGATTCTTCTCTGCACAGAGACTCAGACAGCATCAGTAGGCCACTGATTTCCTCTGGAATATCTATAATAATAAAAATAATACGCAAATTGACCAGACAGCAGAACAACTGTCCAGATGACCTTCTGGGTGACCTTCTGGATAACCACACTATGACACTCACTGGCGCCAGTCCAGCCAAGGCAGGTGCAATGCAATTGGTCGGGGGCCCAGCCATGGCCCCATGATCATACTGCAGAGGGAGGCCCAGGCCACTGGTTGGTGGGGTGATCAATCAGTGTGTGGGGGGGGGGGGCTCCACAATCGCCCCAAAGAGGGAGGCCCAGGCCACCGATGGACAGGCTGCAGTGGGTTGGTGGGACCTCCCTCTGCGGGGCGATGGATCGAGGGCTCCCAGACTGTGAGAGGGCACAGGCCAGGCTGAGGTTCCCTGTATCTCCCCTCCTTGGACGAATTTCATACACCAGGCCTCTAGTCACTATATAAACATGTACAGCAGTAATATCTGTGTGCTTCATTCTGTGAGAAGTCCAGTTTTTAATTAAGATGGTTTGGGACAGGAGAGATGAGTAGCTGATGTGTGAAGGGATTGTAGACTTGCATGGAACTTTTTCAGGGGGAAAATTTCAGAAAATGGATTTTTGCAGAATGCAAATGTTTCTGAAATGCAAGAGGCAGGCCACTCAGAGAAGGGATTTGCATTCCACACCTAACTGTGTAACAGCATGGAGGAGGGCCGTCACTGAGCACCGTCTCCTGTACTGCCTTCCTGCGTCCTTCAAGTTTCTCGTTGCATGAGAACCATGAGAATATTTGGAAGCCAGTGTGCTTCATGGTCACGAAGTCATCTTTAATTGCTTGCGTGTCTTTCTCCTTTCTCAGCAAAGTGACCTTTATTAGCTTCTTTCTGGTAGATGTATATAATTGCACTAGTGTCCCTCATTCCCAAATGTTGAAATTAAATCATTTGAGAATCTGGTCACCTTTCTAAGCAAATGTACCAAATTATAGCTGGAGACTTCTGCTTGAAATCCAGAGTTCCAATTAGTCCAATATCTGGGTGGGAAGGGTTAGCCTAGGGAAAGGCCTCTGAAGACACACAGCCCAAAATAGCCCAAATGTTCCTTGCTGCTTTGCTTCCATCCCAATTTGAGTTTTTAGCTTGTGAGAGGGCGCTCCATCTTCTGAGAAACTGCTCCGTTTCCATTCCATTCAAGCATGATTGGTTTTCATGGGCAGAACTGAAGCAGGAAAGCAAAAGTTGGGTGGACGATGTGCGTGAGCCAATAACTCCGTACTTAGCAGTGCCTTGGTTTGCGTGTCAGTTCTTGGTTGGTCTTCATTTTCAGCAAAACCAGTTTTATAGCTCTTTTTTGTCTGTTGGTTTTTACATGTTGTCTTACAACCCAACTGCAAAATATTTACATCTAATTTTCGATTTTCACTACCACTTCTCTCCCTTGGAATGGCTACTTCGTTATCTCTTTTGAATTTTCTGATTTATTTTCTTTAAGGCCAGCATCTAAAATCTCTTCTTCCAGTAAGTTTTCCTTTCCTAGGGACTCACTCATGTCTGTGCAGCACTTAACCTAGTTTTTCAGTTGCTTCCTCTTACTGCACCGCCTTGTACAGAAGCTGTGTGACCCAAAGGGCAGAGTGGGGTGGGGTCTGTGTGACCCAGAGGGCAGAGTGGGGTGGGGTCTGTGTGACCCAGAGGGTAGAGCTGGGTGAGGTCTGTAGGATCCAGTAAGCCTTTCATGTAGAATGTTGGAACTGAGTTATAGTAATGGCATCACTACATTCCTTTTGCTGAATGCTAGCTGTGCAAATAGGCTGATACACATCTCATCCTCACAGCTGGTGTTCACGCTCCCTGAACTTCTTATAGTCTTTCCCCAGATGTTCCTGTTTTTTTCATTTCTTCATGTCTTAACTCAAGGTGGAATGTTTTCTCCAAATGTCTCACCTTCCCTTCTCTCTGATATCTTTTCATCCTTCAAGATTTAGCTTGTTTTACCATCATGTCATGGTGACCTGCTATGCAGTGAAATCTTTGAGAAAATAGTGTGAAACTAGTGAGGTATGTGGCTGAAGAAAGCAATCACTCTCTATTCCAGCATGACAGCTTTTCTTAGTTATACACCCTCCAGTTATTTTCTTCCTGTGTGTATATTCTGTAATACTGCATGTACTGATTTGTATTCTTCTTTTTCTCTTGCACATCATTTTTTTCATATTTCCATGTAATTTTTATAATTATCATTTTCATTATTAAAATAGTATTACCCATTATAGAAAATAAATCATTCATAATCACCATCTTGATGACATTACTCACTTGTTTTTCCGGCATACCTGTGTTACAATTTAAGGTGGAGGGTGGAGATGTTTAAATAGCTAAGGAAGACTTACTAATTGCCACTTATTTTTAATTTGATAGTCACTTAAAAAAAAGTGATTTCAAATTCACTTATCTCTCTGAACTTGGAATGAAAATATTGAGCTTGATCGTCTCTGAGATTATCTGTAAAGTCCTTTATACCATAACCAGTCTGATTCTGTTACTCTTTTAATATAGTTAAGTCTCTCTGGCATTGGTAGTTCTGCACTTTTTTGTGTCATACACCTCATTAAGAATGTGGGAAGCTTTGGACCCACTCCATTTAAAAATGCCCAATGCACAAACACACAAAAAATACCTGTAAGACCACCTGGAAACCAAGACTGTAAGCACAGGAGAGAAAAATTCACAGAAATGACAGAATTCAGAAAGTGTTTCATGTCCGAGAGGTGGGAGAGATCCTATGGTTCATTTTTCTCTTAATTAAAAAGGCAAAAATGGGAAGAAATTCTGAAAAGCATGTATAAACACTTGGTAACGTTACATAAAAATAATGGTTAAGATGAGTTTAAAATAACTGGGTGTGATTTGATTATTTAGTTTAGGAGAATCACTGTGGCTGTCATCAAAGATGGTGGCTCCTGTGGCTAGACCTGGAAATACTGCACTTAGGCTGCTGGCAAGAGAGGGAACAAATGGGCAGGCCCGTGACCGGCTGCCTTTTAAAAGCATGTATTAAAGGACTGAATATGCTCCTTAGCTTTATGGTACATTATTATAAGATCTGCCTGAAATTGGCTGTTTGCAGTTCTGTTTTCCGTATGTAGGAGCATTTACAGCTCTCATCATTCTGCCTTAGTACAGAGGGGGCTGCTCTGTCTTCCAGGGCCCACTGAGAGAGTGGGCCCTACCTTTAAAATGCGATTTCAGTGGTCAAGGGAGGTAATGTCGAATGTAAGCCATTAAACATAAGTTGCATTTTATGCCTCCGTTAAATTTTTCCGGGATTTTCTGCTGAGTTAAATAAGCTAGAAGGAAGGAAGTCATTTTATGGGGAATTGCAGCATTTCTTTTTTTTCAAGATCTGGACTGTGTTTGCTTTGTGATTTAGATGTTTACAGGAGTGTCATGAGGGTGTCCAACTTCAGAAATGCCCAGGTTCCTGTGGGAGAGGAGACTCATCAGTCAGCTGTTTTCCTGAGAGATGCTGGGGTCGAAACAACTGATGGGTTCTTCTGAGAGAGGCTTTTTGCCATGGAATCCCAGCGTGGATTACATTGTGTTTCAAAAAGAGAAGAATCCCATAATGAGATGTCTTTCACATGTTGTGGGAAAGCTTGTTACCTGAATGTTCCTGCAGTACTGCAGACCTGGATAGGGACCAGGTATTCATAGATCTGGATTCTGACTAAATAGGTGTTTGCTCAGTGACCCCAACGGGTATTCTTTCGAACACCTCTTCATAAATCCTCAGTACTACCTATGCTGCAGTGTTCTAAGTGCTTTTATATTTATTACCTCATTTGATCCTCCCAATAATTCTATAAGGGCAAGGACTTGTGATGGTTAATTTTATGTGTCAACTTGGCTGGGCCAAGGTACCCAGATATGTGCTCCAACATTGTTCTGGATGTTTCCGGGTAAGTGTTTTGGGGTGAGATTGACATTGAAACAGGTAGACTTTGAGTAAAGAAATTGACCTGCAGAATGTGGATGAACCTCATCCAATCAGTTGCAAACTTGAAAAGAATGAAAAGGCTGACTTTTCCAAAGCAAGAATTAATTCTGCAGTTCACAGCCTTCAGATTTGACCTGTAACATCCCGTGACCCTCCTGGCTCTGTTTCCCTGGAGAACCCTGACCACTGCTGTGCTATTATTCTTTCCATTTTGAAACAGGTGAGGAGACCCAGTCTTTAAACATTTAAATGATTTGCCTGACACAGCAAGTAAGGGAAGAAGCAGTCTGTCTGGCTCCAGACCTGCTCTCTCATGCAGGGGGTTAAGGAAGGGCTGCTTTCATAGCTGCTTTTATCTTCAGGCAGGGAAATTCTCAATTGCTGGGCTGGTTAGAACCCAATTTTAATGGTGCCACTTACGGCTGTGACCCAGGCAGAAAGTCATGAAGCTAGTATGAAATAATGCAATCAATCCATAATTTATTGGCCGAATGGACTGGATATTTATGGAAGGCCTATGGTTTCCCAGGCACCATGCCAGGCACTAGGGACACAGAGATGAAAAGGCCAGGATTCTGTCTCTGAGGGACATAGCCCACTGTGTGTGAGAGGCAGACATGCAAACCAGACGGCACACTGAGGATGCGAGGGTTTCAGTCCTGAAATATGTTACAAAGGTAGTGAGAACATTGAGGGTGGATGCATGCTCACTCTTTCCACCTCTGTTTAATGTACGTAGATACATTTTTAATAACTCAAGCCAAAACGTGGTATACAATGGAAGTGGTCCCCAATGTTACACATTGGGAAGTGTTTGCATAAAATAACATTCATTTTCTTGCCCAGATACGCAAAGGATTCTGTATTAATCTTTGAAGTTTAATAACCTAAAATATATATGTAGGTTTTTTTTTTTCTGGGATACGTTGTGCCTTTTTAATCTTCTCATTATGAAATATAAAGAGCATGTCCTTCATAAGAGTCCAGGTTCTTTGACAGTTTCAAGTGCTAAAGGAATAACTGGTTGATGTTTTGAGGCATTTCTCCATAGTGAGGAGAAGGAGAAGGGCCAGTAGGATGGCTATAAAATATGATGAAACTTTATGGGTTTTAGGGATTGTTTCACATGTCCCTAATCACCAACCTCCAGCTTATAACAGTGTCTGAAAGTATGCCATTAAAATCTCTGTGTTAAGGCACTTTCTCTTGAGTTGTGTTCTATAGAATTTTGTAAGATGTTCAAGATGTCTTAGGCAGGCAAAGCGTTCCAGAGCAAAAAAGAATAAGGATGGCCCTGGCCGCTTTGGCTCAGTGGATGGGGCGTTGGCCTGCAAACTGAAGGGTCCCAGGTTCGATTCCTGTCAAGGGCGTGTGCCTTGGTTGCGGGCACATCCCCAGTAGATAGTGTGCAGGAGGCAGATGAATTGATGTTTCTCTTTCATCAATGTTTCTAACTCTCCCTTCCTCTATGTAAAAAATCAATAAAATATATATATTTTTAAAAAGAATAAGGATGGAAAATAAAACTAAATGGATTTTGTTTTCTTACTATGAGACTTCTTAAAATTTTTATTATTCTAGGGAGCAATGAACTGCCAAGAATGAGATTAGTTCTAGAATAATGGGAAGAATTCATTTGACCACAGAATTCCCCACCCCTCCCCACTGAATATTGGATTAAGGTATTATTTTCCTGAGTAATATTCTCTTACTACCCTAATAGATCTGGGAGAGGCTAATAAATGATAATAATATGGTGATAACATAATAGTGATGTAATAAATTAATTAATATCTAAGCATCACTGGATATTTACTATGTCTCAGGTACAGCTCTAACACGGTTTTCTTTACTAGTATATCATCTCATTTAAATACAGCAGTCCTATGAGCTTTCTCATTTCATAGCTAAAAAAATATAGATTTAACAGGATTACCTACTAGTTACATATTAAGTGTATACTGGTTACACATCATGGTTACCCACTAGTAAGTGGCAGAGCCATGGTCAAACATGGGTAGCCATGACTCTGGGGAGCCGCACCCCTGTGTCTTTACCACACTGAGTACCACTGCTCATAAAGCTGTCATCAGATACAGCTTGGAATTGCTTGGTGACCTATTTTCTCTGGGACAGCAAGCTCAAACAAAGGGCCTTGTTGAGTTGGAGTTCTGATGGATAATGAAGCAAAGGAGTAAAGAGATAGACTAGGACATCAGTTCTTGAATGTTAGAGAGGATGTGGAGTCAGAGCTTAGAAGTAAAGTGGAAGAAAAGTAATGTGGGAAAGTAGTGGGAGACTTTACCTTCTTTCAATTAGGTCTAGAAATTGCATCTAGCATGAGAAAAGCAGACACAAGGGGGGTAGAAAAAGAGAAAAGAAGAAGGGTGCAGGTCCAAGCCAGCACCTGTCTGACCAAAGACAAAAAATGTTAAGGAGTCCTGACTGGTTTGGCTTGGTGGATAGAGCATCAGCCTGCAGACTAAAGGGTCCCAGGTTCATTTCCGGTCAGGGGTATATGCCTTGGTTGCGGGCACATCCACAGTGGGGAGTGTGCGGGAGGCGGCTGATCGATGTTTCTCTCTCATTGATGTTTCTGGCTCTCTGTCCCTCTCCTTTCCTCTCTGTGAAAAATCAATAAAATATTTTTAAAACACACACACACACACACACACACACACACCACACGTTAAGGACAAGTCAAATCCCTTCCAGGAGAAACCACAGGGAGATAATCTATGTTTTCACCTGGCCGTTTGTGCTGCCCAGTTCTGCGTAGAGAGACTCTTCGGAGAGCCCATGGACACAGCAGGTGGTGTGGAGTCACAACACGGGCATTTGCAGGGCCCTGTCCTTTTCCAATCGGTCCTGTTAGTGAAGAGTACCATTTTGGTGCAGTGTTTCTGTACAGTAACTACATTTGAATTACTGTTAATTAATAAACTTTTACAGACTATGTTTTGGTGATGGGATGGGTATGGAAGAGTGTACACCATTATTACTCTCTTAACAGAATGTCAGTTCTTAGACTAAAGGGGGAAAGAGGAGAGAGGGTTCTAAAGTCATTGGAAACCTGTCCTCTTTTAATCTTAGAATCCAGATCAAAGTCTTTCTTTCTAGATAACAGAAAGTTCTGTGTAACAGAAATATTTCCGAGGCTTAGGAAATGGTCTCCTTATTGCAAACAATACTTGATACAACAAAATTAAACACAGAATAAACAAATGTTTGTCACCTCTTGGATTTTCTGTTATTATTATTTGGTCTGTAATACCCAGCATCACAACTTGATTTCCAAAACCAGACTACAAGTTCACAGCCCTGTGCCCAGATGTGCACGCAGCAGCCTATCAGCAAACAAACAGATAAATGAAGAATTTAGCATTAACAGTGGTCTACTGGGCTTCATCATCCCTCATTAAGAAGTCTTAAAGGAAGATTAGCATTTTCTGTAATTTTGAACAAAACAATGTAAGCAAAGGATACCCTAGGGAGCATTTTTGGAAAAATCCCAACAATTGCATAGAGCCACACAGATTAAATAATTTAATTAGCGTGGATAACATTTCTTCTAAAGCATCTGAAACAGATTCATGAAACTCATAAAAGCCTTGTATTTTCTAGCATATGTGAGGGTTCAGTGGTGCTTAAGATCCTATGCTGAAAATGTTTGTGTCTCCCTTGATGAAATGTACTATTTCCAGAGCTATAGGAGAAGAGGCAGCCGTAGTTTATCCAGCTGTCCGTGTCTTCATGGACTTCAGGCCTAGAGACTTCCGAGCTGGTCTAATCCATCTCCTTTACAAACAAAGGCCTGGCCCACACGTTGGCTCCTGACTCAGGGCAGGTCCCACAGCTGGGGTGGTGGCAGCAGCGCTAGACCCCAGGTTGCCTGAGAGAGAAGGAGAGGTCCCCTGCCCTTCCCACCCACCATGTGGCTGGGCTGGTGTTTGACTGACTGACTGTTCATTGTGAAATCAATGTTGTTGATTGATATGATAGCTGATAAGTGAGTTCTCTGTATGACCTACTTCAGTTCTATCCGCTCCTTGTACAACTTGCTAGCAATTCCAGGTAGGAAGCAAACACATTCACCTGGGCCAATCAATGGTTTTTATCTTCATTTAATAAGGGACTGGCCAGTGGACAATTTTGGTTGGTTTTAAAGTGTTTCCCCTCTATCCCTCATGTGAAACTTCCCGGAAGTGGCTTGCCAAGAAGGGTTAGAAAAGAGCACGTGATCAAATACCTGGATGCTCTTCTCTACCTGCTTGAGCCGAGCATTCTCCCTCGGGGCCTTTTCTGTCCACATCTTTGCAGCAGGAGAGAGAAAGTGCGGGGGTGGACGGTATCAGGTGGAGAGGTGTGAGGTGTGAAGGCTTTATCTTGGAAGACACTGGGTTCTGAGATTTTCAGTGATTTTATAACCCTTCTTCCCCTCTCCTCCTTGCTCTCAGAACCGACATTCTATTAAGGGAACATATTAAGATGGGATTATAAATTTTATAATGTCATTGGCTACTTGGTTGTAGGAGGAGTCAGAGGGCTCTGAGCTGGGCTGATGATACTAAAACTAGTGACAAGAACACTTTTTCTTCTGTTCATGTACAAATATCCTGTGTCCCAGATAAACTGAAAATACCACCACTGGGTAAGTGATTCAGTTTCAAATCCTAAAAGTTGAGCTGCTGCGTTTGAACAATATGAAATTGCTGATTTTCATCTGTGTTTTATCTGTAAGAGGTCCTAGTTCATAAGGCTTGACTTAAGTTGTAAAAATCAACACATGAGATCGCATACCTGGTATGTGCAAAAAATAGCATAAATGGCTGATGAATATATAAAAACAGCAATATTACTAGAAACCAGAAAACGAACATTAAAATAAGGATTGTTTCCTTACCTTTGTCAGGTAGTCTTATAGTCTGCTAGTGGGATTATTGATAAATACAGCCACTAGGTATGAAAATATTTAAACTTAGTATTTTTTACTTATAGATGTTTAGACCAGGGTAGAACAGTGATATATGTGAGTAAATATTTTTGTACAAATATGTTCATCTCAGCTTTTTTATAACAACAGAAAATTGGGAACAAATTAAATATCTAGAAATAGGGGAATCAATCATAAGTTAATCATGTGCATCCATATGATATAATGTTATATAGTAATTAAAACTATTTTCTGAGAGTTTTTAATGATACTGAAAATAAAAAGTGCATATGATAATAATATCAGAATAGTACATATAATCTATAATAATAAAAGCATAATATGCTAATTAGACTGGACGTCCTTCCAGATGTCCTTCCAGATGACCTTCTGGACAAAGCCAGGGCTGTGAGGGAAGCCTGGTTTCCGGGTGCCCGAGGGAAGGAAGCCTGTACCAGCAGCTAGGGGAAGGAAGACCTACTCTTGCATGAATTTTGTGCATTGGGCTTCTAGTATGATATATAAAAAACTATTCGTAAATGTAGAAAGAGATCAGAAGAAAATGCATTGAAATATTAAAAATAATGTGGTTTTTTTTTACTCTAAACTTTGCTATGCAATTAACATGTTTGCTTTTACAATGTGGGAGGACCTTTAAAATAATGGTTTATTGGACACCAATTTATAAAGTCAGATGTCTCCCAGGCCAGTGGATAGTGTGTCCCATGGAACCATGGACACATGCATTTCTGACAAGGTTGCTTTATTTGAAACAGGACTGAGAACCAAGCACAAAAAGCTTCTTTCTTTGTAAATCACTAGGCTGTAAGCCACACATGTCTGCCTTGAGCACACACCATGCCTTTCCTTTCTGTATCCCCTTCACCTGGCACAGTAACTGGTACAGAAAAATACAGGGCATGCCAGAGGGTTACAGTGGTTCCAGTGGAAAGCAATGCAATCCTATCTAATAAAAGAGTAACATACAAATTAACCATCACTCCAAGATAAAGATGGCCGTGCCCATAGCCACAAGATGGCTGTGTGTGCTCATCAGCCCCCTCTATCCCTAGTTCACGAATTTCGTGCACCGGGCCCCTAGTAGTTAATAAATCTAATATAATAAAAGAGAAACATGCAAATTTGACCGTTACCACCAGCCAATCAGAGCGGCTGTATGCAAATTAACCCAGCCAAGATGGAGGCCAACAGCCAAAGTCTTCTGTTGCAACTGCCTGCCTAGGCTGGCTGAGGCTCTGCTCACAGCCATGCCCACCAGCCAATCAGAGCGGCTGTATGCAAATTAACCCAGCCAAGATGAAGGCTGGCAGGGCGGCTCTGCACTGGGAGCTTCCACGGCCGGCCGGCATAGCTGTGCCAGGTGTGTCAGCTCAGTGGGAGGGGGGGTCTGGCCTTGGGCCTCCTCGGGGCATCCAGGAGCAGCTGTCCTGGGTCTGCTGCCTAGCTCCGCCCCCCAGGAGCCTCCGAGGAGTATCCAGAAGCGCCTGTCCCAGGTCCACTGCCTGGCTCCACCCTGTGGGGGCCTCCATGGGGTGTCCAGGAACACCTGTCCTGGGTCTGCTGCCTGGCTCTGCCCCAGGGACCTCCTTGGGGGCATGCGGGAGCACCCGTCCAGGGTCCGCTACCTTCATCCACACCCCAGGGGCCTCCACAGGGCGTGCGGGAGCGTCTGCTGCACAGTGCGGAGAATCCAAAGCCAGTTAACTGCCCAGCTCCACCCCGGGTGTGTTTGCTCAGCAGCAGGGCCCCACCAAGGGATCCTGCACCAGCGTCCGCCCCTGGCTCGCCACCCAGCTCTGCACCAGGTGTGTCCCCTCAGCGGTGGGGGCCCACCAGGCGTGTGCAATCGCGGGCCCTCCGGTGGGAAACGTCCAGGCCTGCACTCACCAGCCCTCCCACCTCCCAGTGCACGAACCCTGAAGGGGCTGTGGGCAGCCTGAAAATGGCTCTCAGCCTCTCACCCAGGCTGGCCAGGCATGCCAGCAGGTGGACATCCCCCCCGAGGTGTCCCAGACTACAAGAGGGCAGGCCAGGATGAGGGACCCCCACCCCCCGAGTGCACAAATTTTTGTGCATCAGGCCCCTAGTAAGAATATAAGAATCAACTCTGTTGCACACACTCACACTAAGGTAAACTTACCTTTGCCACCCCTGCGTTGGTTGGTGTGTTGAGTGAATTAAGTTAGCAGCTGTTGTTACTTTCATACAAAACTGCCTGCATTTGAATGTGTGTTTTTTAAAGTTATCTGAGTATTCAGGGAAACAAATTTGTACACCAAACACTTTTAAGAGCGGGAAATTACAGTCCTTTTATTAGGTGCAGAAGCCTGGGGAAGGAAGTGTGGAGAAAATGGCCTTCTCTGAAAGCATTTGGACGGGTTTCTCCTGCGCATTTCTGCTTTTAGTGTCCCCATAGTCCCAGGTTCACCAACTACTCGACCTTTCAGAAGCACATGGAAGCTTTCTAGTCTACTTTCGATTTTTGTAGCCATAAAAAAATAAAAATAAATCACAAAGAAGCATAGCTCTCTGTGGATCAGTAGAATTTCTCAACCTTCTGTCTTTTGCCTGTGTCTCCTATGTTTATGATGTCAATACTGATTCCCTTATAAGTTACATATAAGATCAAATAAGGAATTATAGGTAAATGAATCAGCTGATTTAACTTAAAACATTCATTTTATTTTTAGTGATTAAGAAATAAATTCACTTTTTATCTTTCTGCATCGCACAATTTCTGTGTAGTTTTCAAATGTTGAATGGAAGCAGGGTGGTGTGTTTCTTAGTATTGGCGTACTTTTCAAAAACTGCTCTAAAAAGTCACAAATTTAAAATAATAATTTTTTATACTCCTGCCAACAAAAAGAGGAGATGTACTCTCAGAAGTTAACTTGTCCAGTGAAACCTGAAGCCCTCTCTCTCTCCCAGGAGAAGCCTTCATGGGCATTCTATCACGGTGCCTCTGAGTTGGGGACAAATCCACTTCAACATG
Organism: Murina feae; assembly: GCA_004026665.1. Lineage (NCBI taxonomy): Eukaryota > Metazoa > Chordata > Mammalia > Chiroptera > Vespertilionidae > Murina > Murina feae. Next base: position 26,126 of record PVJC01010964.1, on the reverse strand, counting down.
TTATGGGCTGAGAGGATTTAGCTCAGGAATATATCATTTTACTGAGGCCCACATGCCACTGGAATTGGTGTGGTTTGAGGCTTTCAGTTCCAAAACTGCCTCCTCGCAGAAGAGATTCCTGTGAGACAGGAAAGAAACTGTATGTCTCAGATATGCCACTTCATTGACTTTTGCTTAATATTTGAAATAACGAGAAAGGTAGCTGTTTCAAGTGTATTGAGTAACTTGATAAGTTGTTTCGCCATTAGCTACCCAGCTGGGAGTTGCTGACTATTTATTGCGCAAGCTTTTGCTGCTCTGGAGTGTTGTGATCTGTTGTACATATAAAAGGCCTTTCTTCTAGGCAGTGGGAAAGACAGTAAAGTCAACATCCCAAGTCCTTGTTTCAATCCCAGTTGTGTCATTTATTAGGCAGGACGTGTAACCTCTCCACATCGCAGTTTCTGCACTATTCAATACAGATACCGGTTACTAGGTAACTATAGCTGTTGTCATCAGGTAACAAAATGTGTGAAAGCTTTTTATAACCTAGGAAGTCCTACATAGAGTGGGGCTTGTTAGGCTCTTGCCGCTCTTTGACGTTAAAGTGTGTGTGAACATAAGTTGGCTTTCCTGTAGCGTGAGCCTATCCTAATTGCTTAGGGTGAGTTTACACTTTGATTTAACTGCGTGTTGTAACTACTCAGGATCACTTACTTTCCCCCCTTGGTTTTAGGACTTAATATTTAAATGGAAGTGATCTCTAACTGTTACACTTCTAACCCTCCTGCCTTTTGATGGAATTTCCCACTGGTTTCCATGTAACCTGTGCTAGGTAAAAGTTAAATGCTGAGCTGCTGAGTCGTTCTGTATGCAGAGTAGATAGGGTTTTTAAATAGCTTATTCTCATTTTGCAAGCCCAAGGTTAATGGAATACTTCTAATGATGGTGGGCTTGGGAATTGAAGTAGATGTGCGCTTTTACCATGGGCAAATCGTTTGTTTTTTAATCACTACAAGTATCATATTTTTTTTACATATAGGATGAAAAGAAAAACACATGTTTTTTGAAGATCTTTGTATAACATATCTTTGTGATATTAAAGTTTATACTTGGAGTTACTCTAGAAATGAACTAATTAAATTTTCCTCTTTTCTGCATTAATTAACTTCTTCCGTATATAGTCTTTTCTGTAAGGAAATTGTGAGATTAGCCCCTTTTTCTTTTCTCAGTGTTTAATTAGCATGCAGACTTTGAACTTTACCTCTGAGTCGACAGTTCCTCTCCCTTTTGTGATTTATTTCCCTGTTTGGGGACTCTTCTGGGGCTCAAAGTGGCATATGATTCCTGGGCAACTTGCTTTCTTTTCGAAGGATAAAGTACTTACTCTGGAAGAGCATCATTTCAATTTTGTGAGGTTGTAATCTGGAAAAGTTCAGATGAAGCCAAAGAATCCAAATCAATTACGTTTGTAATAGGAGTGCTGAGTGAAATAAATGATTGCATTCTCCAATGCTGCCCCTTGGCTAAGCTTTCATTAACTTGCTTTTTAAAAGTTTTTCCTTGAATATGGCTTTTAGGAGGCTAATCTTTAAAACTTCTGTACTCATTTTTTTAAAAGGAGAGAGATAGCTTTATAATTATTATGTACAAACTATGAAGTGGGAGAGAATGCATTGGCAAGGCATATTACAATTACTTTGTCATGCATCTGGTTATGTTGGCATATTTGTTTAATTAAATTCCTTGCTAATTATAACTGGATGTACTTGTGTTAATTATTATTTGCTTAACACAGGAAACAGTGTAATTCTTTAATGGGAAGCAACTCGCTTTCTATGTAAATTAAATTCCAACTTAATATGCTTCCTAAAATAATAGCAGTGACATATCATTAGAATGGTAGTTGAAAAATATTTAGCCACCTCCGTGGAATTTGAACTGGCTAAAACCTAACAGAGTTGTTTCAATATCAAATTGTAATTGGCAATGGTAAAGTTTTGGAATATGATGGTCAACATTACCAAATCCTTTAAGGAAAACCTTCCTTGCCCTCCGAACCTCTCTTCTCGAAGAGGAAGGGAGAGAATTAGTACTTGGCAATGATTGTCAGAGACCCAACAGGTTCAGTTCACCTTCGAACATATTCTCTGAAGCACTTGTTTAGTGTCAGATCGCCCAGTTCACCTGGTTATGATCATTCTCCTCCACACTTAGTATATTTATAGTTTTTCCAAACTTGCAAATCTTCTACTAGAATTAAAATAATTCGCAACGGAGTTGGCTCTTCTCTGTTTTCTTTTTTTTTTTTTTTTCATCCTCTCTCCATTTCAAAATCCCTCTACCTCTACAGGTTTCCCCTTCCTCCCAATCTCTGTCAGACACTGGATGTTAGAAACACACCTCTCCTGTGTCACTGTTGCCTTTCATTTGCACACCCTCTTGCTTCTATCCAGAGGGCTTGATCTTTGTTGTTTCCTTTCATTTAGTTTAAAACTAAACTCTCTCTCCGAAATACCAACTCTAAAATATTTGCAATTTAGTTGTCCTATTTGTGCTCCCCAATTCACACCAGAAACTTTCTTTTCTACCTCAAAGGCTTTAAGCTTTGGCTCCAGACAGAAGTGGGTTTAAAACTTACCTCTTCAGATGAACTGTCAATTCTCTGAGCCTTAGGGACTTTCCGTGGAAGATGTGGCTAGAGAGAAAGTCAAGTGACATAACACATGTAAAGCATCTGCTGTAAACTATCACCAAGGTTAGGTAACGAACCCTGATTAACAAAGTGGAAATACTGCAGTGTTTTTATGAGAGGGATTCCTAGTTATCATCTGAGAATTTATATTTGGTTGGCAGGAAGGCAATAGCTATTAGCTACATGATAACACTAATGAATTCCCTACAATTGGATGCCATGTTGGGGACAGATGTTCGGCTCAATATAACAAGTACTTTTTGATCGGCTGCTATATGCCAGGCACTGGACTGTGTACCATCAGGAAAAGCACCTCTTCTCAGAAAGCCATCGATTCATAAAGAAGTCAGATCAGTAAATGAGTAATTTCAAAATATTGTAATAAGGGCTATGGAAGAAATATAAAGAGCAGGTTATGGGAACATAAAAAGGAGGGTGTTACATCAGAGGCCCTGACATTTCAACTGAGTCTTTAAGGTTAAGTTAGGAATTAGGCAGATGAAGACTTGGTGCCAGAGGTGGGGAGCACGCGGCTTTGACATCTGATACACCAGAGTCTGGGCCGACCTCATGCAAGGCCGCGGCCACAGATGGGCCAGTTATTTAGCCTCCGACCATCACTGCCCACATCACCGCTTAGTGCTCACCGCAGAACACTGAGAATGAAATGTGAAATGCATACAATGAAGCTAACTGAGGTTTGCACTCACCGTATGCATTTCACATTTTATTTTAAAATAAGTTGATTTGGTTTTAAACATTGACAATTTGACTTTTGTTACCAAGAAAGCCACATTTTGGTAATTGATAGCAGCTGAACTTGCCAGCCATTTACACAGTGGTTGGGCTAATGCGTCAGTTTCCTTAGAGTCTGAGCAGACATGGTTTTGATCCATCAAATCTTTCTGTCCTGGGGTTGTGTCTGGTTTTCATTCCAATTTTAAAGTCTGTCTGTGCACATCATGCCTTGAGCCACGCACTCATAGAAAGACAATGATTCCTTTTTATTGTTCTTTTTATTAACAAATAAGGGAAATAGTTAGCATTTGTTTAAGAAGAAAAAAAACTTGCTTGAAAAATATTTGGTTATTAGCTAATTGGGGGATGGGAACCTCTAAATGCAATACATCAATTCTGTTTCCTAGATAACAAGGGAATCTGAGACAGTTTTGAACTTTTCCCTTATCCCCTTTATCATGAATGTTTAATATCTAAAGGAGCTGGGTTTTGTACAGAATTAGCTTCCAGGTTTGAAGGCCTATTAACAATCACCACGGGGAGCCTCATACGTCGATTATATCTGCTACCTTTTTCCTCCAGAACAGACTTACTTTCCGTGCATTAAAGCAGGTGCCTTTGTTTCACTGGCCTCATCTGCTACACTTTAAATATGTCCCCCTGTGCCAAGCTGAGACACCAGAAAAGTGTCAGATTTTATACAGGGAAGGGGTAGAGATCAGCGCCTCCATAAGCTTGGTCAACTCAATGCTTATAGCCTTCCATACTATGAATGTCACCTTGATCCCTCATAGCTATGTCAGCACAAATGTCATAAATGTTCTTCTCATCACTGCATAATCATACTCATTAACTCTTTTTTTAATCAGTTAACTCATACTAAGCACATAACATGTGTTATTCTGTTAATCTTTATGGTAAGGCTATCAAGTAGCTGCTAACATGATAATCCAGTTTATGAAGAAACTAAAGTGTCTAGAAGTCACGCAACTCACCCACGATCCTACAGTTAACAGGGCTGGGTCTGCACCCAGAGCCCATGTTCTGATTCCAGAGTCCATGCTCTTAAAACGAGACTATCCTGTATCTTTTCAGTTTGTCTGTGATATTCTGAAGTCGACTTCCCACGTGAGAGTCCTTAATGTAAACCATGATTTATTTGATCTTTTATGATAGTGCTTGTTAGCTTATTCATAGTTTCGTTTGTAAACACCAAAAGCAAGCTGGCGCCAATGCAGACTTGATAATATATTTATTCAACAAGGATGTTTTCGCTAATAAGAAGACAAACCTTACACCAGGCATTGGGATTTAAAAACTAAGAAAGATACCTCTTGACTTCGTCGAGAAGACTGCAGCATATTGGCAATATGAACAAGAATTCCCAATTCCCCAAAGTTCAGAAGGTTTTGATGTTTTTCCCTGTGAGGCTCATTTAGTACCAAGTCATGGCCTGAACAGATATGAGGCTACATATGGCCCTGATTTGTACCTGAGGGTCATTTTTTATGTATGTCTTTGATTATGAGATGCTGCTCCCCGTTCTGCCGGAGTTGTCATGTAATGTGTAGTCAGTGCCCTATGTGGCTCTCGTCAGTTCTGAACTGCAGCTGAGCCTGGGGCTTTGGCAAAGGCACTGAGGTCCCGCACAGTGACCGGAGGCTTAAGAGGGAATGACCACTTGGCCTGATTTAGATTCACAGAAGGGAGGTTTTAGGTGCTGAAAGTGGAATTCCCCCAAAGATGGAAGGCGGCCAGGCAGAGCTGAAGTCAAGGGCAAGATGTGGAATCATTGAAGAACCCGGCTCAGGTGTCTATGGGGGACAGGACTAGGAAGGCAAGCCGGCACCAGATTTTGGAGTGCTTTGCCCCAGGGAGTGTGTATTGCGTTTCTCTGTGGCTGGATTGTGGGGGGTCAGGAAAGGCCTTAAACAGAGAGCTTCTCTGAATTTTTGCATTAAAGAAATCCTTACTACAGTGTGAGTACAGTACTGGTAAACGGAGTCTGAAGTGAGGAGGACTTCAACCAAAGCAGTATTGGTAATTAAGTAAGAACAGAGAAAAGGAGGTGGGTTGAAAGATGAAGAAAAGACCTGAAAGCTGACCTCTGAGCCAGTGGGAATGCCATCGACTAGGCTGTGACATCCAGTGGGAAGGGCAGAGCGAGAGTTTGGATTGAGAGAGGAACTAGTGCTCATTTTGGGTTTGAGTTTCCCGTATATCACGCTTATGGGGATATATAGCAGGCAGTTGGCATTTGGGGTCTGAAGCACTAGTTACAAATTTGACATTTAGTCAGTGGTATATATATGCTGATTTGAATCTACGACAATAAATGATGTTATTGAGGGTGGGCAAAGTAAAAAATGTAGGTGATGACAGTTAAGGTCAGAGGGAAGAAATGAAGCTAAAGAGGTTAAAGAGGGGCGGTTGGTGGAGAAGGAAAAGGGAGGTGCAGCCACGGGTGCAGGATTGTCTCCTTCCTGCACGAGGAGGGGGTTCAGACACCAGTGTCAGATGCGAGTTGGCATGAGAGGGGATGAGCTCTGTCAGGATGTCACGTGTCACTTGGTGGCTGGCATGCTCTGTGAAAGTTATTGAATAGCTGAGGTCATCTCGGCCACTAGGGCAGACAGCTTTAAAATACTTTGCAAAGGCAGCGCCTCTGATTGGGGTAACATGTTCCACGCCGTTTAAACCATTCTCGGCATAGCTCTAGGCTGCAGCATCCTATTCTTTTCCTTTGTAAACAAAGGAGAGAATCCTGCGCTAACACCTCTTGGACATGGTCTCCAACAGCATGAGTTAAAGACTAGCCGTGGAATGTTTTTCCATCGCAGTTTGAGAATAATTGAGTAGACTTTGATTTTAAGCTGTCACAAAATAGGGTTTTGTCTCCCTGACAAGTCTTCCCATGGATTTGATTTAAAGAAATCAAGATGAGTTACTCTGGGGGATTCTAATGTAGGACTGGGGTTAAGACCAAGAATAATACATAAGTGAAGTACCGATTAGAGGTTTATTTTTAGAAGTTTTCTTTATAGAACTGTGTACATTTAAGAACTATATTCAGCTGTGATCCAAGCACCTTCCACCTCTTGGTGATAACATATATCAGCTGCAACTTCTGTATTTTCAGATGAGGCATGGAAGTTGGATGGTGGGAGGAGGATCTTAAAGAATAAATTTCAAAACTGAAAAAGAAGAAAGGGCCCTAATAGCCTCATATCTCAAGAACAATGTTGCCTGTCTCCCTTTCATCAGGAGCTCTTGACTTGCCTTCCATGGAGCAGTTGTCATTATAGTATAGAGGTTATTATGGGAAGCATTTTTTTAAAAACTTTCTTTGTTTCATCCTAGTAGAAAATTCTGTCTGGTAGCATGTCTGTATTATGAAAGAAGATTGCCCAAATGCATCTTCTCCAGCTACTTGTAAACAAGATGTCTCACTTGATTAATTACTCAGAAAAATCCTGAAAGCTTAGCAGCTTTCCATATAACATTATCATGCCTGTCCCTGGGGGAAACGGACTGATTCTAAAGAACTGAGTGAGTCTCGGCCAGAGTTGTAGAAGTGTGGTTTACAACCTCCAGAACCACAGTGGTGGGGGTGGAGGGGTAATGCCTGGAAGTCATAAATCACCTCCAGTGGGCACTGTCACTGATATCTCACAGGCCCTCGCCACCTACCCCGCAATGTGTTCACCACTCCCCAGAAATCCATGAAATTACATCAAATGATCGACCCTTCACACTGCAGAGCCCTAACTGTATGGCTATCCTCCCATACTGTCATGAGACTGTCATCTTCATGTTTTAATATGAGAGTTCCAGGGACACGTCTATGTCCAAGGATCTTTCTCCCATGAGTCTCTTACTGCACCTGAACACTGTGGCTGGAGGTGTATTGAATTCATATATTGCCTTTATTTGTTTGTCATTCATTTACTTACCCATTCACCCTCAAGCATTTATTGGGTATCTTTAGTATGTATTTCTTCTTCCTGTAAGAGATTTAGACATGATCCCAGCCCCCTTGTAAAGGGAGGAAGAGCAGAAAGCAGCAGTTTCCTAGCCTAAGCTATATACCAAGCACTGTTCTAGAAATTGTATTGAACTTTCCAAACTACCCTGAAAGGTGCTTGGTAATGATGTCTATTCTAGGGACCAGAAACTTGAGGCTCAGATAAGTAACTTACCCAAGCTCACATAGTTACCACCGGCAGAACTGAGATTTCTTACTCAGGTTCGTCTTCCTCAAAATTCTATGCTGTTAGTGCTTCCCTATGGAGCTAATAACTCCATAGGAGAGACACAGAATGAAAGGTGGAGTGTACCACGTGCACTGAGAAGTTTAAGGAAAGTGCTGTGGCAGGTCAGAGAGGGATAGAAATACATCTAGCCAAGAGATCAGGGTGCACTGCCTGAGGGAGGGTAGTTCGGTAGGGCATCAAGGATGAGAAATATCATCTGTGCATCTCACTAAAATTTTTTATTTTCGTCTAGAAAGTAGGTGCCTTATTTGTTGCACCAAGAATGGTGTACAGTGTTTTGGTTACATAGAAATATAGTGAGTGAATGTTCAAATGAATATTCTCGGATGAAATTTACCCCAGCATAAAAGTAATGAGAAGAAATCTTTAGGCGTACTTTTATTTCCCATTTTCAAAAGGATGTTCCTAGGTAAGGTACTTTGATGGTACCTTACAACATGAAGTATTAAATAATTAAGTACTTAGGGGAAAGATTGCAAATTTTGAAAAGATCAACTGTGAATTGCGAGACTGATACTCACTGACTGACTAGTACTTCTAAAGGAACTTTTGGATCTAGTCTTTCTCCCCACTTTCTGGCTTTAGTCTAACTCTTCAATGAAGCATGCAGACTGGCCTCACATCTGTAGGGAGCTTTGCTCTGCTTGACCTCTCTGCCTCACTCAGAAGCTCTTTTTTAGGTCTTCTCTCCCGCCAGACAGTGTCCAGCTTCAGGATCATCAGCTCTGTTCTGGTTAGCCTTTCCCGAGAACGAGGCGCTCCTTCCTTTCCTCTCCACTGTCTGTTTGTGTGACAGGAATCTCTAATAATTATGCGCTCATTTGTTTATTGGTTGGTACCCTCTTACTAGATAGATAGCGATCTTCTGAAAACAAAAAAACATACCTTTAACTCCATATCCCTAGCAACTAGCATTATGCCTGATAGTGAGGAGTAAAGCTGGTTTTGCAAGGAATGTTAGGCCATTAAACCAAACAAAGCCCTGTCCCAGGTAAGGCAGGGGGCCTTGTTTTGAGCCCTGAACCTGGGGGAAGGGTAGATGAAAAGAATTCTCCCTTCAAGGCCTTGGGGGGAGGGAATATATTTGCAAATCAATGAACTCGAGAGGCAGTTATAAAGCAAGGTTCTCCGTGCTACCCCCACTCTGATTTGGATTTGGATCAATCCCTGAGTCTGCGCGTGTTATTAAAACTGTGATTTCTCCACTTCTTCAAAGCGTCGCTTCGTTTTTTGGTCTTTCTGCAACAATAGATAGTTATCAGTCAGTAAATTCTAGTTGGATAGATGGGTAGATGTATAGACTATGATCAGTTTTGTCCTGAGCTGACCCTGTACATAGCAGCCCAGTTCACAAAATACATTAGCCTTGTTAAAGCTCTCAGCCAGTTTATCTTCTAAGACCTGAGCCACATAAGACTGGACAAGGTGCTTCAGCAGAGCTAATGTATGAAGACCCAGATTTTGATTTTTTTATATATGGTCATTATCAGTACTCTTATGGGCAGATGTAAATAAGTATCTGATATATAAGTAAATTACTAGATAATTGGCTCTTGCATATGTCATAGTCAAGTGAGAGCTTCTTCTTTGTAGGCAGGCTCATAGCATGTTTAAAGTAGAACATAATTATCTGCTCTGATCACCAAGGTGAAATATTATGGCTTATTTTACATTTCAATAATTCACATAATGGAGCTTTTTCAGCATTTATCAGCATCCTAGATGCTCAGCTAACTCTTCAAAATCAGTTGGAACTGACTTGACCAGGAGTCATAGGCCTGTCTTTAGACCTATGGGGCCAGGATCGTTCCCACACAGTCCAGCTACTCCTTGTGGAAGAATGACGGGAACCAGTGTGGCTAATGAGTAGGTCTGAAATTCATTTGAGTAGCTGACAAACATCATGCCAATTCAGTTTGCTTTGGGCTCATTTCAATATTTAATGGATATTTGCTGACTAATTTATTTGCCTTAGTCCAAGGATTTTCACAATATTTGTCCTTAACCAAGAGTGTGCAGGTATAAATACATATGTACATACTTATATACATACATACATATTAGCATATATGATAAACTTTGATACTTCAAAATGCTGTCCATTTCGTCCTACTCCATTGCACATCAGTTCGTCTCTTGCTGGTTATGATACACAGTTTGAGAAACACATGATGGTCATTCTCAGTGACACAGATCAAGCAGGTGCAGAAGCTGAACTTCTCCATTGCTGTCATGCGTTGTGGCAGCAGGTGGGGAGACGAGTTACTGTGGATGCTGTATGCAGGCTCTTACACAAGCTGTCAACGACAGTCTTTCTCTTGTGTCATCCAGCCTCACTGCTGAGTTCCTGCTTAGTCATAGGCTGCCCTGGAGGGGCTGAGGAGTATTCTTGTGAATGGAACAGTGAATTGAGGGAAATTTCTTACCCCCTGTGTTGACACAGGCCCTATCTCGTCCCAATCCCCTCAACATAGGATATCCATGATGATTCCAGCTCTGCAGCTCATCCCTAAAAAAAATTAATTGGAAAGTAGATAGCTCCCTAATAACCATGCTTGTTTTTGCATAATAGAGGGAGAAAAGGATTAAAGTCTTTGTTCTAATTAATAGGAATGAAAATAGAATTGCAATCTGTGGTGTGGCAAAATGAGAGAAAATAAGGCTTGTAAGTAATTTTCATGGTTGTTTGAGAATAATTGTTTCATTATTGAGTTAATAGTTTTTACAAACAGCTTCCATTTCCATATCATATTTCTGTGGTAGCTCTTTATTGCGATTGTTCTGGCAAAAGATGACAAGGAGTTGTTTTAAATCCATCACTTGTCTAAAGTATGATTCCAAAGTCGTCGGGGGAACGGGGGCGGAGGGGGGGTGCAGCAGGAAAGAATAAGGTAGGGGAGGGAAATAGGGGTCAGATTGAAATCAGTTGATTAATAAGACAACAAAATTCATTCACCAGCTTGTTTCAAAGGAGACTGTTATTATTCTGGAGAGAAATCAGACATCAGATCCCTCATAGGCCCCAGGCTCTGACATGTGTTTTATAATGACAGTTAATTAGATACTGTCTGCAGCAATCACAGGCTGTCATTTTTAATACATTTCTGGGAAGTTGAAGGACAAGGGAAGTCACCCCCACCCCATCTTTCCCCTTCCCGTAACTGAAATCGGTTGCCAAAATTAACTATGAATATATGAGGCACAAGTTCAACAATTATACAGCCGTTCTGCACATTTATGTTTCCCACTTAGTATGTGCTCTGTGTCCCAGACTGTGCCAGGCATGCGTTTTGCAGACAGACTTGCTGCTGCAGCCCTGGTAATATTTAGGAACGTCTCGCACAGCAGGCTCCGACAGCTGGCCTCATGGAGGATGCCACTTACCAGTTGCAACTTGTGTTAGAACAAAGTATCCTTCACACTGTTGAATGTAAACCACTGAGGCACCTCCCCCTTTCAGTTTCACTAAAGCAGAACTGACAGTGTGTTAATTAAAATTATCTATTCTCTTATATATAAACCTCGGATTCGGGTAACTCCTGCCATAGTGCCTAACCTTGATTTTGAATGCCCCCTTTTGCTGACCAGCATTATGGCATGGCAATAAAGTATAACATAAAAGAAACCAAGCCATGAAGTGAAAATCCTGCTTGTGACAGCTTAAAATCATAGATTGTGAAAATATTAAGGTGCTGTAGAAATGACTCAGTTCAATGTCTTTATTTACAAACAAGGAAATGTGAGACCCACAGTGCTAAAGTCATTTCATGGCAAGCCTGAACAGAAACTGAATCTCCCAACTTCTGGGCGGCTGTTCCTTTCCCTGTAGAGTACCCGCTCCTGCCCTATTACCTGGTGACTGAAAATCATGAGATTTTTCAGTCCTTGAGTTTCCCCATCTGTAAAATGGGCACAGGAATAACACCCTCAGCGGGCAGTGAGCAACTCCGGGTAGTCTGGAGGACTCGCAGCAATCTGTGCTGCCCTCGACTGCTTTGGTCGCGTCTCCATTCCCCTGTGTCTGTCTAGCTCAGAAATGTCTGCTAAGGGTCATAAGAAGGCTCTCAAGACCTTTCTGATTGAAATCCACACTCATTTACAGGTTAGCCATTACACGTCTGTTTTCTGTTTGAGAGATATAGCCTCTCAAGTCCTGTGCAGAAATTCAGTCTTTTTCAACCCAAATGGTCATAACTGATGTCTCCAGGGTGGTGGCTTCCGAGCACGACAGAGAAAGAATTCCCCAAATCGTTTTCTAAAAGTACAAATCCCTGCTCCCTGTCCTCCCTCCCCCTCCCATCGGCTCCCCCTTCCCAAGAAACCGAATGCAGTGGTTGTGGAGCTGAGCCTGATCATTACCTCCTATTGGCCAGGTTTGTTTACTTGCTTTTGCTTTGGGAGCTCTCTGGGGGACTGCCTGGGAGATGCTGCTCTGGAGCAGATGACACCCTAAAATGTGTGGCCTACAGCTTGTGTAAGCTCTGGATACTGTTTTATAGGCTTGAATTAATTTGTGCATTTCAGAAGTTGAAATGGCAGCAGTAAGCCCGTAATATAAATCTTGGAGGTACTGGCGCTTTTTTTCCTTGCCCTTATGTAGTCATACATACACAAAGCCACTTACTGCCCCCGCTGAGCCCGCCCTCACCAACTCCACTGCCACTCCGTCCACAGCCCTCCTGACCTGAATGGACTCTGTAGTTGGGTTGTGAACACAGGCCTGTGGTCCACTACCAGCCGTAGAAAACGCACATCAGATGTAATCTCCACACACCGCAGCCTCCTAATAAAAGGGCCATGCTTACCTAAAAGGCCTCTCTCTTACATCTGGTTCCCTCATGATCAAAGATATTTTCAAAACATGTAGCTGGGAGTAGGGCATAGCATATTGTACTGGACGATTGCTCCTGTGCAAAATAAACTGGTACTAAAGCAGATGGAGCCATAGTCTTGGGTGTGTGATTCTCTCGGCGAGGAGCTAACCAGCCAGGGCCGGTGGGGAAAGCTGCAGAACTGCAGACTGTCACATCCCTGAAGATCCAGACTGATGTCTTGAATTTGTCTCAGGCATGAGCAGAAAGCACATGACTGGCCACTTCCACATGTGCTACCATAATGGTTCCCTCGCTTCCTAAATGAATGCAGCCTCCTTCCCAGCTGTGGGCTCTTAGTGTTTGCAAAAATTTAAAGATGTTCCAGTAGGAAGTAGAACGACATTGAATAAAGATGTTGAGAAAAGAAGGCAATCAGAGATAATGCGATTTGATATGTACATAAAGTTAGTTTACACAGAAGCCAGCATATAGTCAGCATTTAGTAAGTGTTAGCTCCATTCCAGGCTATTGCTATTATTCTTACGCCATTGCTGTTTAGCTCAAGCTATTGCTGATAATCAGTGACATATTGACCATGGATATTAAGCATAAACACTTGAAGGCATTTAACCTGATTTTTTCACAGGGGGACCGGGCAGTTTTTAAAGTCCACTTAGTTCAAGCCTAACTTCTTCCTCTATATGTGCATGTTATAGTATATGGTCCTTAACTCTGGACATTAATTCTGAATTCATATTTCCATTGGGTGTAGTGAATTAGAGGTTTTTAGGTGAATTAAATGGACTGTACGCAGCTCTTCCCTGGACCAATTTCAGGAATCATTGAGCCTTATGGACAACTCACAATGTCAATTCAAAGTTTATGATTATTTTTCCCTGAAGATTCTAGTCCTCCACTCAACTTGCCCCGCTTATTAGTTGAATAAATAACGATGAAAATGTGGTTAACCTGGCTTTCTGTCCCTCCAGCAGTAGCTCCGTGCAGGCAGTGAGAGCACTGCCTGCACCTTGGTCCAGACATGCTGTCTAAGAGGATGGAACTCTAGATGGACTCACCGGTGTGGCAGTTTTTCAGAAGGGTGGACAGTATTTTTATAATTTCTTACTCTCTTAGTTTGTGTCATCAGAAGTGAGGCATTCCATTTCCCTCCTAAACTCTAAGCAGGGACTGCATAGTAGCACATCTCAGGGTTTCTTAATCTCTTCCATCTGCATTGGCCCTGTCCTTTGGGGAAAATTAGTAGAAATCAACATGGATGAAATGTGTGCCCCCATGCGTTAGGCTTTTATATAAACTAGAAGAGTGCTCATCGGTCCCTCTTAGCCTGTCTCACGGAGAAGTGACTTCAAGCCACTTGTTAGACCATTTAATAAAAGAGCCAATTTGACAATCTCACAGAATAATCTGCAAACACATGACTCTCTTAATCTGGGTACAGAGTGGAGCACTGCCCTTGAGCTCTTGTCTTTCAGTTGATCATCCTTAATAAAGTTAGACAAGAAGACAACTTAATTTTATCTGCCAAACATGCGGCAGGTGCGCCTGGTAGCATATATGTACAGTGACACTAATGTTATCTGGGATATAGTCTCTCCTTGGTTTTCCATAGATTTACTACAATAGAGAGGTCTTTGAAATAGTTAAGGCATCAAAATATCCAAGAAAATATGAGAGAATTTTTTCCCCTGCCCATGTCTTCTCGGAGGCATCCATAATCCCACCAGCTGTTCACTCCCTCTTCTGTTGAGTCTGTAGTCCACAAATGCATAGGAGACAGGAGGGCTGGTTTGGGACCATCAGTGCAGGTGACTCATGGCTGTTGATCATTTGGAAAGTTCTAGTGTCTACAAAAACCCCTGAAATTTGCATATTTGGAACTTAATAAAAGAAATATAGCATTAGGCCCAGTGCTAGAAGAGAAAAATATCACAAATTCTCTTGAAGGAAATACATCTATCTTATTTTTGTGTGTAATCTCCGTGCACTGAGAGCCCTTTGGATATTTATGGGTAGCCTATGGACGAAAAGCATTCTTCAATCAAAGGAATAGGGCAGAAGAATAGAAAGCTAAATCTAGCTGGGCCATAAAGCTAATGCAAGTGGGAACGTCAAGTTGCAAGCAAGGCTTTAAGGAATAGGTTAGCCACTTGGGGAGATTGAGTTTTGGTTTCTTTTGTCACTGTCCCTTTAATGATTGTCAGTCTATTTTCTGATTCCATCCTCTGGTGCTAGGAGTACAAATAGTGGTGTCTTCATGTTACTGCTCAGTAAAGCAACAGCACAGTTCCTTCTCTCTGCCTCTTCCTCCTCCCCCTCTCCCCCTCTCCTCCTCCTCCTCTTCCTCCCCCTCCTACTCCTCCTCTTCCACTCTCTGATGCTAATTGCACTGGCATGGCTTGTCCATGAGTTTCATTTCCCCATTAATTTACTCAGCCATCTTTCAGGAGTTAATTGAACATCTTGTCTCTTGTTCCAGACATTTTGGCACGTGTTGCCCTACCCTGAGCCCCATTCCTCTATGTGTAAAAAGCAGCAGCCAAAGGAAGCTAATTGACCTCTTTGTGAATGAAGGACTCGCCTGGTAAACTGGGTTCTGTTGTGAATGTGGGCAGGATTCACTAACTCCTTTCTCTAATTTTTAAGATCATGTGTAATTTATGAAAAATTCAGTTCCTGTTTGATTTGTATCCTCTTGAATTATCAACATTGTTTCTAAGAGTTACCAAATGTTCAAAAGCTAACATTGGGCTCAGAGTAAGCCTATTCATATGCCAAATAATTTGGATTAAGTTCAGAAACCTATTGCTTTGGGTCTCCATATGGGTGTTTTTAAAAAACATGATTTTCTATGTCTCTGTATTGCAAATTATGAGCCACAAATGTGTTCCCTATTTTACTTATGTCCTCCTAACTTCTTTGTATCTAGAATAGTTATGTGTAGCTCACTGCGATCCTAAAAATGGGAAGCCAAACTGCTATAACAACAAGGCCCCGTTAGTGTCTGAAATGTAAGTTAGTCTCTGAAATGTAACCGCAGGGAGAAAAAGAACACAAGCTTTCATTTTGTTCTAAACATGGGACCACTTGAGGGCTAAGAAAATTACTTCATTTATATTTTCGGACATTATTTCATAATTATCTTTTGTTATTGGTGTTTTACATTTAGTCTGCCAAGATTATTAATTTAAAATGATTTTACCAGGATCTTTAATGATTCTTGCTCCCTATCAAGGAGAATTCTTTGAACACAGTAGTTATCAGAATTTCTATGGAGATCAAAAACCATGTACACTTTGTTCTTTCTTCTAGGCCTCTGCTAGTTCTGTCAAATATATATATATATTTAATTTTCTTTTTTTTTTTTTTTTTGTCAGTTAATTTTGCTTTCAGAACTGTAGCTTCAGAAGAAATCATCGGGAAATGTTATTAATTAATTGGTTGCCTAGGTCTGATTCAGGTAATCTGAGGGTCTCCTTTTGGACCACAATGTATCATAAAAATACTTCCTGTGGAAGGTCATCGGAGAAGTTGCTACTCTAGAGCTTAGAAGTGTTTTCATACTCTTGGTGAGTGTCATTCTAAAGGACAAGGCAGTATTATGATTTTTAGTGGAATCAGGCATGACCTGATTTGAAATTATAGTAAGAAGCAGATGAGCAGTAGAGAGACAGTGGCATATGGCTGAGAATGCAGACTTTAAAATGGTCTTGTCCAGGTTCAAATCCTTGCCTAGTCAATTATTAGCTGTGTGACCTTGAGGAAGTTACTAAATTCTCTCTGTTTTTCAGTTTCCTCATCTCGTATATGGGATGATAATAATAGTACCTACCTTATAAAGTTCTTATGAAGATTAAGCTTAATATATGTGGAGTTCTTAGAACAGTCTCTGGCATATAGCTAGCACAAATGTATAGCATTTTCTATTACCATGAGTCATTGTGAAGTTTGTGCCATACCTTACCTGTGATATTCTGTTCTTCCTAAAACTACATTTTTCTATACCTCTGTGCAGCCTAAATATTTCATAACATCCACTCTACTTTATTTCCTACTTGGAAAACAAAAAGGTGTTCCTGAAAGGCTTATTAAGTATACTTAATTGATGAAAATTGCAGCTATTCTTCCTAAGACTGTGCTGTGATTAAAGAAAAGGAAAGGTCCTAAGTATGTAGAGGAAGCATGTCAAACTCAAAGGCTAACGACCCAAATAAACAAGGCATGCGGCCCATAGCCAGTGAGTTTGACATGCTTGATGTAGAGTAAGAGTTTTAACCTAAGTTTCCATTCACGCTACTCTAGCTTTTAATTTGGATCTTACTGGATAATTAATAAGAAAAAAATAAATCAAGTTTCTCATAATTCTCTTATTTACTTTAATCAGGACTTGATCTGTGATTTTATTTCATTGAAAATTTCTCCACTGTTTCTAGGGTGTGGATAGAGTAGGACAGTGGTGGACCCCTTACCTGCCCTGTCTTTCCACCATGACTCATTCAGAGAGTTAGCAGAGTCTAACCAAAGCTCTTTTTTCCCTTCATCCTAGCACACAGGAGAACCAATACCCAACAATAACTGCTTTATCTAATCTCTTAGTAGTTTGTGTCACAGTCTCTGCCAGGTTGGGGTTTTCCTCTTAATTTAATTCTTCTAAAATGCTAGCACTGTTTCCTACTGATTTAGCCTCACATGGGCTGCATCAGAGAATTTTAGATAAATTGTTACAGTGTTAATTAAGATTTCATGGTCGGGCTGTATTCTATAATAGGTATGATAGGGGTCGGCCTCCTCTTTATCTTCAAATAAGCAATCCTCAAACATGCTTATGCTCTTTCCTGCTGCCTTAGAAGATCTTAGAAGAATGAGGAAGCAATCAAACACATTCTGCTGACTCATCTCTGTGAGTATATTCATATATCAGTGAGCACCTTGGAGCCAAATTACCTTTGGAATTTGAACTTCCCATTGAAAAAATGCATGAGAAAGGTAATTTTGTTTTTGAAGGCCACAGGGTTTTGCTTTTAGATACGGTAAAATTTATATCTGCTTGTTATCTTCATTGTATAAGTGAGAGATTTAAATACAATGCATTAATGTCCTTGTCTAGGAAAAATGGGCTTATTTTTAATGGCTTGCTCAATAGTGTTAACTCTTATTTTTGCTAGAGTGTTAGTTGAGGATTGTGGATTTATGATACTATAAAAAGCAAAGTATGAAGGGGAAAAAAAGAGAAGCAACAAATACAGAAACTCTGTTTCTTCATACGTTTCAGGCTCACTAGACCTTTGGATCCTGTGGGACATTTCAGTAGTGATACCTTGGTCTAGTGGTGACTCGCTGTGGAGCCAGAGTGAGTCCTGTCGATTACAGGAGCAGCAGTGGGTTGCTGGAGGGATCAATTTGGATTCGCAAGTGATGGTCACTAATAGTTTTTTACTACTAGCTATGTTTTTATTTTTCCTCATCAAGCAGTACCCTAAATACCTTAACTTTCATGACTAATATGTCTTCCAAATATATCCTTCATTTTCTTCATATTTGAAATACTTTATACTTTCTATAATTACTTTTTAAGAATCTAAAAAGGCCACACTTTCCGCAATTTATTTGGCAGTGTTAACAAGTCAATAAGAGGTTTTTTTTTGTTTCATTTTTGTAAGGAGATTAGCTCAGGGGTGTTTTGGATTTGGGAGCTCAAAAACTGCTTTTAAGAGCTTGTATTAAACAGATTTCTTCCTGTGCATTTTTTTTTTAAACTGCCCCTTTGTACCAATAAAGACAGCCCTCTTATTTGGACTTAGCAACTCTCTCAGATTTGCTAAGAGAATTCTGGTCGATAATTCCCAAGTGAAGTATTTTTTTGTTGTTGTTTGGGTTCAGAGTCATGTCAGATGGGATCCATATCAGGCTGCAATGCTGTAGTTCAAGTGTGCCTGCCATGATTCCCCATCAGCTGGAGAAATCATTTCTACTACAGAAAATGTGTCTGGGCATGACCACCAACAGGTCCCAAGGTGTGCACCTGCAGGCTGACTACCAACCCTACTTCCCGTAGCACCTCAATGGCCACCACAGCCCCTGTTAGTGTTTGGTCTTTTAAAACTAAGAGTTGTCCAATTTTGCCTCTTGGAGTGCTAAGTAATTAGTTGGAGTGCTAAGTAATTAGTTGATCCTCTAAAGATTGCTCTGATTATGTATGCCATGTTTCATGACAACCACAGGTGATATCACCGAACTGGGCATATGATCTGTTCCTCTCCAGAAGCATGAGACCCTGGCCAGTGTCTCAGCAGCACTGATTATGATGGATCATGCTGCCTTGTTCCTCTAGCTGTGGTTCTAAGAGAAAATGACAGCTCTTAGTGAGTATGTCTTTCTATATATGGAAATATAACATATCAAGAAGCAAACACACACACATGCAAAAAACAAAAACAAAACCTCTAAAAGTAGAATTCAAAATAGTCCCGGAAGAAGGCTTGGTGAAGCTGGAAACTTGAAAGGTGTTGCAGGTTGCCTGGTCTATTTGTTGGCTGCCCTGGGGGTGGTGATTAAACTCTGGATTAGATCATATGGGGTTTCAGGATTCACTGTAAAAATAATCTGGCTTTCTGAAATCTAAAGGTGTTTTGTCCACACCGTGGTGATGTTAAAGAACAATGGGCAAGGCGCTGGGAGACCCGAGTTTGGCGTCTGGCTCTGTCACTTACTGGTTGTGTTTCCTTCAGTCCATCACTTGGACTTTCTGAGTTGGTTTCTTTTTCTGCGAAATGCAAAAACTGGGGTATCCATGAATGCGGAGCCGCTTTCCAATTCTAGCATCTCAGTGTCTAGGCAACTGAAGCCCAGCATCCCCATATTGGAAGCTTGTGGGAGAGCTAGTTATATCTCCAGAGACTCTGTCTTGCATGGGGTCTTCCTTGCCTGTGTGTTTCCCCTTGGACTCATCAATAAGTCATTGTGGTCAGTGGAGAGGTGGGGACTCAGAAGCTCAGCTCTCAATGTGTTCTTGGCTTACCCTCAGTGCTCATGCCTTTGGGTGAGTTGTCTAACACAACATTACTTTCAACAGCTACAAAGCAAATAACATCTCCTTCCAGACACACCACTTAATGAGGGCAACACATAAAAGCTTTACAGAGAGAGAGAGAGAGAGAGAAAGAAAGAGAGAGAGAGACTCTCTTTGTAATCCTAGCCTGCATGAGTCTTTCTACCTGACATATCCCTATCTTTGGGGATGAATACAACCAGGATGGGCTAATACCTAAAGGCTGTCAAGAGTTGCAATATTGTCTATGTTCATAATATCTTTTTTAAGCTTTTGCTGAGAACATGTTTGCTTCCTTAGCTCAGAGGAAGTCATCAATCCAGACATTGCTAGTTATTTGTCAAAATGCTACATTAAGAACTGTTATATTTATACATATCTTGGTTACTAAAATAAATGTAACCTCTGAGGGCGTGCAATCATTCTGGATCCAAACTAGAGAGATACCTGGGCCTCTAGGCTTACAAATAAGCAAACACTCTCCTTGGTTTTATAAAATTGTTAAATTATTTCAAATTATACAAATGCTCCCGTTCTTGGGGCCTTGAGGGCATTGTCATTAATCAAAATGATGCAAAATTCAGTTAGAATTTATCTGGTGTCCCTGCATGTAGATCTCACTAGGAAGGGGTTTCTTTTGCATTAATCTGCTTGCACAGAGGAGACTCCCATCAGGGAGACCAAGTGCTGCCAAAGAATACATTTCAAATGGAAGCCTTTTTCACAGCAGCAGCATCGTGGAAGTGGAGCCTGGGGCAAATGACACTCCAATGGGTCCCCTGGAACACATTCTTTTGTAGATAAAATCGGATTAAGTGAGTGCCAGGAATTATTGTCCTTGGATTAAAATGTCCCAGGACCCGAGTACATAATACAGGTATGCTGTTCTTGTGGGGAGAGGGCATGATATCAAAGGTTGAGAGCATTGTGAGGAGTGTACAGAAGGACAGAAGAAGTCTCCCCAGACCTGCCCTCTACCTGCAAGGCCACCCACGGGTGGGTTCGCTCTGGTCATTTGCTCAATCATTGGAGAGTAGGGTGACAGAGTGGAAAGACCCAAGTGTCAATGGGGATGTTTATTTTTATGGGAGTTTTATGAACATTAATAAAGTATGCATATAGCAATTTATACAGTTTATAGTATTCAATAAATGACTTTCAGATCCTCTGTAACTCATATCCTCTACCATGGCTACGAGCCTTTGTATCCCTTGAAAACTTTACTTTGTTAGGCTCTGCCCAGAAGCAGAGAACTTAGAGCATCCACATCTTCATGGCATCCTTAAGTCTGACTGCTCCATAGGCTGCCAAGCCCTTTGCCAAGATCAGCTCTAGTTGGAGATATCCAGAGACCAGGGATTGTCTGTGACTGATTTGTGGAAAGAGTGGGGCATGGTCACATACCCAGGTGGACACATATGCTTACACGGGAAGCACTGCTCTGTGTGACATCATGATATCAAGCCATGGCCTTGGCCATCATCCGTCGTGCAGTCCCCCTAGGACATAACTGCTTTTATGAGCAATGAATTTTATATGACTGTGTAGCAGAAGGCCAGACCGTTCATCTCAGTCATCGTGCCCATTGCTCATCTGTCTGTGCTCTTGAACTCTCACATTTAAGTAGTGTAATAAAGTGTGCATTCGGTGAACTGTGTGGAGAGTTGGTGTGGGGGACTGTTGCTTATAGGTAGTTTTAAAACCTCTAAGTTATTTAGAAGGGAGGACGGTTCTGATTTTGACAGACTAACAAAGATATCTTAGTTTTTTCTTCCTTTGCTGTGATATACCAGTGATACGTGTTCTCAGTAACAGGAGATCATACAGATTTGGAGTTGCGACACTTTCATATTTTGCTAAACTCTTATGTGCAGTTTAATTGTTCAGACTCTCAGCGGAACTGATGCAGTGAGAACCAAGAGAACGTTTTCTGCAGTAGATGAAATGCGTATTTATTTTTGACTTGTTTTGATTTGCTTTCTTTGGATAATTTATTAACGTAATACATTCTTAACAGCCTCATCCTTACGTTAAACAAACAAACAAACAAAAGACCTTGGAGATAGAGAGTTTTTCTGAAAGAAAGGTTTTATTGAGCCATAAACAAACACTTTCTAACCTGAGAAAAGACCAGGTCTGGAGGTATGGATTCTAAACCACCAGCAGGACTAGACAGAGAAAACGGTGTGTCTGCCATCCCGAGGTTCATGGAGATTGTGCAGTGAGCTTGGTGAAGACAGATGTCAATTTTTTAAAAATAACTTACATTGGCTATAGATAGGGGGGTGCAGGGGGAAAGAGGTGAAGCAGGGAAAGTTGGGAATAGGTAAATAGTCCGGAAGGAGGAGTACTTGCTGCTTCTGGCTTAGTTATGGACAGCAGTTGGGAAAGTTCATGCACCAGCAGGATGCTTCTGACAGTCGGCTGTTCTTTCTGGGTAAGTGTTGCATAGCTGCCCGGTAGCTGTACATTGAGGCACATGGCTAGCTTTTTGTTGGTTTAGGCCATGGCTGCTAACTGATGAACTTTCCTTGTCTCCTTCTCTCACCCTCTGGCCTGCTGTAATTTCACTTAGGATAGCTCGAGATTTATTTTCTTGTCACTTTTGTTCTTAAAGAATAGTAATCGTTTGTTCATAATATCCATTTTTAACTATCCTTTCATTTTCAATGGTAACATTAATAAGTTTAATTTAATTCAAATCAATAACATTCTTAATTATGCCATTTTTTAAAGCATTTTCTCACTTGGTTAAAATAAGCAAAGAAAGCTCATATTTTTAATCCCTTAACCTTCATTATTTCTACCTTACGAGGCAAAAGGTCAAGTGAGAGTGCTTGCACAGTAGTTATTGAACTGTAGTGGTTAAGACTTTAAGACCCCATTAGGAGGACAGAACAATGTACTTTTGGTATCTTAATTTGATCACTCTAATTGAGAAAACACATCTTAATAACTATTAGTAGGAATATTGACTGATCATTGCTTTCTAATTTGGACCTTCAGTCTTTGCCTCTCTGAGTTTTATCCCCATTTAACTAGATGATATATGGAGAGCCATGGACATCAGGATTCAGTTGATAGAGTGCAGGCTTTGACCTGTGCCTTTCTCTCATTCTTCTCCCCGGAAGTCAGTCCTTGTGTCCGTGGCGTTGCTGGTGGGCTCCGTCAGGGAGCTGACTACTAGGCTAGTTATAATGAGGCTTGCAGATTTCTTCAGAGTCTGTAATTAAATGACATCACTAAGTCTTAAATGCATCTTCTGCGAAAGTCAGAAGGCTAAATTATCCCATTAAAGAGAAAAGAGTGTTGCTTGGTGTTAAAGAATCCCAAGTTTAATATGCTGCAGAGCGGCTTCGGGAGAGCTGTGCAAGTCCGTTGAGCATGGAGCATAGTGGGGGATTGGGAGGCTGGAAGGCCTGTGCTTCAGAACAAGCTGTTCCAGAATCACAGCTGCTCTCAGGCTAACTTTAAAAAAAGAAGGCATTTCAAAAGTGTTTTTATCTTTGCCAAATGCAGTTAACTGCTTGGCTGCTGGCTTCTACTCTTAACAGCTGTGCTGCTACAGTCAGCAGTAGCTCACGACCTCGGAATAGTACATTGTAGTTCATTGGAGCACAGTTTGAGACCGGTGCCCTGAGTTCAGTTCCCATAGGACCTTCACTAAACTAAATCACCCGTCACCCTATCTCCAACCCTAGTTAGTTATTGCTCACATTACTGCCTGACAGCAAAAGAGGATCTGGGAAAAGAACTCTATTGGTCAGTCCAAAGGTGGCACCATTATTGCAGTGATACATTCAATCTCTGTCTTCCGTACCTGTTTGGCTTAGTACATCACATTTAGAATCAAAGTATTATTACTTATGGTATAATAAGAAATATGTATTTGGCCTTTTTTCCTGGCACAGAGCTCATAGACCCCTTGGAATCTCTGGAGTGATATGGTGTTGCATGCTCCTGAGATGACTGGTACTTGTGGATAGCTTCAGGACGAGGACTGGTTGCCAGAAAGACCAAGATGATGAGAGAGTTGGAGCTCTCAGCTCTCACCCCCTCCCCAGCCTCCTGAGAGGGGAGCGGGGCTGGAGGTTGAATCAGTCATCCAAGGCCAATGATTTAATCAATCGTGCCCACAGGAAGCCCACAGACAAACCCTGTAACAACAGGATTCTGAGAGCCTCTAGGTTGGCAAACACATCCACGTGTCAGGAGGGTGACTCACCCCAACTCCACTGGAGCAAATATCCTGTGCTCAGGACGCTCCTGGACCCCTCCCCCTGTACCTCTTCATCTGGCTGTTCATTTGTTTCTTTATAATAAACTGGTAATAGTAAGTTACCTGTTTTTGCTCAGTTCTGTGAGCTGGACTACCAAATTATCAAACCCGGGGAGGAGATGGTTGGCACCTGAGTTATAGCTGGTCAGTCAGAGGTATGAGAGGCCTGGGGTTTGTGATGGTATTTGAAGTGAGGACAGTTTTGTAGACCTGAGTTCTTAACTTGGGTCTAGAACCAGCTCTAGTTAGTGTCCAAATTGAATTGAATCGTTGTACATCCAACTGGTGTCCAGAGAGTTGGAGATTTAATTGTTGGTGTGGAGAAAATCTGTCCCGACCCTCAGGACATGCAACGTGGGGACTTCCGCAACGGTTCCTGTAAGGGAATGAAAGGATAGGAGACGCGAAGAAATGGAGGCAAGACAAAGTTCTGATCAAGCCTCAAAATTTTATTTGTTCAGCAGGGCAATATATACTTTAGGAGATGGGGGTGGGTAAGGAGGTCCATGGGAATTAGCCTATCTGCAGACTCTGGAATGGCAGTCGTTACTTCAGGGCAGAAGATATCTTATCTGGTTATAGCAGGCTCTGGAAGGGCAGTCGTTACTTCAGGGCAAAAGATGTCTATCTCTGGCTGTAGGTCACAGGTCTGATAACTAGAAGGTTTTACTAAAACTTTTTAAGTTAGCTTTGTATAAATCAATCTCTTTTATGGATCCCAACAAAAATCCACACTGTGGGTAATCAGGGTGTTGTGAGTAAACCAGTCCTACTTATATATTATTTTTCTCCCAGCTATCAATTATGCTATATAATAAAAGGGTAATATGCAAATTGACCCTAACAGCAGAATGACTGGGAATGACTGGTCACTATGACACACACTGACCACCAGGGGCAGACGCTCAATGCAGGAGCTGCCCCCTGGTGGTCATTGCGCTCCCACAGGGAGAGCTCTGCTCAGCCACAAGCCAGGCTGCCAGCTGCCAGCACAGCAGTGGAGGTGGGAGAGGCTCTAAGCCTCTAAGGCTAAGTAGCGCTAAGGATGTCTGACTGCAGCTTAGGCATGCTCCCTCCTGGCAAGTGGACATCCTCCGAGGGCTCCCGAGCTGCCAGAGGAATGTCTGACTGCCAGCTTAGGCCTGATCCTCTGGGGAGCAGGCCTAAGTCAGCAGGTGGACATCCCCTGAGGGGACCCAGATTGCGAGAGGCACAGGCTGGACTAGGCTGAGGGACCCCACCCCCCGAGTGCACAAATTTTTGTGCACTGGGCCTCTAGTATCTAATATAATAAAAGAGAAACATGCAAATTGACCGTTACCACCAGCCAATCAGAGTGGCTGTATGCAAATTAACCTGGCCAACAGCCATGGAGCTAGAGCAAACCAAAGGCTTCTGTTGCAACTGCCTGCCTAGGCTGGCTGAGCCTCTGCTCACGGCCACGCCCACCAGTCAATCAGAGCGGCTGTATGCAAATTAACCCAGCCAAGATGGAGGCTGGCAGGGCGGCTTTGCACTGGGAGCCTCCACGGCCGGCCGGCATAGCTGTGCCAGGTGTGTCAGCTCAGTAGGAGGGGGGGTCTGGCCTGAGGCCTCCTCGGGGCGACCAGGAGCAGCTGTCCTGGGTCTGCTGCCTAGCTCCGCCCCCAGGAGCCTCCGAGGAGTATCCAGGAGCGCCTGTCCCAGGTCCACTGCCTGGTTCCACCCCCTGGGGGCCTCCCCGGGGCATGAGGAGCACGGGGCCTCTGCAGGGTGTGCAGGAGCAGCCGTCCTGGGTCTGCTGCCTGGCTTTGCCCCCCAGGGGCCTCTGCGGGACATCCAGGAACGCTTGTCCTGGATCCTCTGCCTGGCTCTGCCCTGGGGGCCTCCACAGGGTGTCCAGGAACAACCGTCCAGGGTCCGCTACCTTCATCCGCCCCCCAGGGGCCTCCAGAGGGCGTGCGGGAGCATCTGCTGCTCAGTGTGGAGAATCCGAAGCCAGTTCACTGCCCAGCTCCACCCCGGGTGTGTTTGCTCAGCAGCAGGGCCCCACCGAGGGATTCTGCACCAGCGTCCGCCCCTGGCTTGCTACCCAACTCTGCACCAGGTGTGTCCCCTCAGCGGTGTGGGCCCACCAGGCGTGTGCAATCGTGGGCCCTCCGGTGGGAAACGTCCAGGCCTGCACTCACCAGCCTTCCCACCCCCCAGTGCACGAACCCTGAAGGGGCTGTGGGCAGCCTGAAAATGGCTCTCAGCCCCTCACCCAGGCTGGCCAGGCATGCCAGCAGGTGGACATCCCCCC